>CAUZXS010005247.1:0-17971 GCA_963585895.1 Sepioteuthis lessoniana | reverse complement strand
ACACACATATATATATAAGCTTAAACGTACTGAGATCTGACCTTCTTATTACCGTTTAATTATTATAAGTTTCAAGTCTCTTTTTATGGAACAAAAGATACAATCTCTTGAAACTTTTGTTTAGAATGAATTATAAGTACTAATAATTACAAATTCAATACAGTAAAATGGATTACTGCATAGAGAAAGATCTGAAGAGAAAACGAATGGGGGAAGAGACGAGAAAAAAATTTATTTTTCTTGAATGTTTTATTGGGATTTCAGTCATGGTAGAATAGTAAAATTAATAAATAGTTTGACAGTAAGAAAGGATAAGGAGTAGATCCAAACAAACTCTTCCAAATAAAATTACTGCTATATATATATATATATATACATCAAAATAGGTAGGTCCACGAAGAGATTTATATTTTTTTAGTCGTGAACCTACCTATTTTGAAATATTTTTATTCTCTCTTTGGACCTACAACAAAAATTATATATATATATATATATATATATATATATATATATATATATATATATATAAAGATATTAAGAAATACAGTTTATTTGTTTTTGAGTACCTGTCTTTTGTGCTTTTAACTTGGCGATTCTAAATCTGCATTTCTTGAATGTATACAAGATTAATTATCGACACCCACGCGGAAAATTTGATTTCAATAACAGATACACACCAAGACGATCACTCTGCTGACCACAAATCAGACAAAGTAGTTTTCCAATGAATATCAAAGAACATTGATTTCGGCAACGCCAAAATAATTGGATCGGCTGTATATGATAAGATTCGCCCGCGAGACACATTGTATGATCAATGATTGCTTTCGTCATCAATCGCATTATCTATATAATGTTAACTACGACGCATAGAGATGATGCAGACATATCGGAGGTGTGTGAATAAAAACAGTAGACAACAACATATTGAAGCTAAGAATTAGAGAATGATGGAATATGTATGGAGTATATGAATATAAGAGAAGTATATATATATATATATATATATATATATATCATCATCATGATGTCGTGCCGCCAGCACGGATATCCCTAACCATCTCTCGCCACTTCTCCCTATCATTCATCGCCTCCGGCAGGTCTTCAGGGTTAATTCCTGTCTTCACATAGCTGCTGTATGTAAGTTCGAGCTGGTCGTCCTGCTTTTGCTTGGCCATATGTGGGGGTCCATAGGAGTACATTACTTACGAGCTCCTCCTTGCTTCTCCAGCAGTGTCCTGCGTGTCTGGTTCGTCTAACTTGTATAGTTTTCGTGATGAGCGGCAAGTGGCCGTATAGTTGGTGTCTCGTGGGGTGTTGTCGCCAGGACTTGTTCAATCACCTTTTTAGCACGAGTAGAATGCAACAAAGGTAAATTTCTTAGCGGAATACTCCTGATTTGAATTTAGAGTTTTTCTTTCTTCTAGACTAGTTGCCCTAACAAGGTTAAAAAAATCCATTCTGTCCGACTATTTACTGATAAAAAAGAATATTTTGGTTCATACCTTTCTCAAGAGTACTAGCGCTATGTGAAATTTAAAGAGGCACATGCACGATTTGAACGATTGACCTGGATTTCATTTCCCACGGCGATAAATAAAAACAGGAGAAATAAGCCATAGAAGATATTATAGTATAAGGAATGTATTTAGCTTTTTCACTCTGTTACTCCAAAGGTTAACCGGCTCATTGGCCTAGTGGGTAGAATGTTCTCCAATGGTCTGCGAGATCTGGGTTCCATCCTAGGACGCGTCATACTAAAGACTTTAAAAATGGTACTTGATACCACCTTGCTTAACACTCAGCAATATAAGGTACGTATTGAGGGTAAAGTGGAGCAATCCATGGAAAGGAGTAGCGCCCTCCCTTACACCTAGGTGTAGTAGCTATTGAAAAGGGAGCCTTCGATTACGGTCGCCAAGAACGACTACTACGACAACTTACTCGAAAAGTAATTTCATATAGACCCCGGGTGGCAAAATCCACAAGACGACAGGTTTTCTGCTTTTTGTGAATTATCACTTGGTGTAGTCTCTTGGTCAGGATTAGGTAACCCGTTTGTATCTCAAAATCATGTCTGGTTTCCTCGGACGGATTCTGGTTTTTGCATATACCATTTGACTACGGTTAAATCTTAGTTTCTTGCTTATTCCCCAGTGGATAACTTTCCTCATCAAATCGTTCGCGCTGGTTTACTTCATTCGCTTACTATATGATCAATTGTTTAATCTCTGTCGCCACATAATCTACACTCTCGCAAATTATCGACTTTGGCCTTAATGTAAATAAGTAAAAGCAAAGTTGTCTCCCTTTAGTCGAGGGTGACCCGAAGGCTCCCTTTTCAATAGCTACTACACCGATGTGTAGGGGAGAGCTCTACTCCATTCCCTATATTGCTCCTCTTTACCTTGATACGTACCTTATAATGACAAGTGTTAAGCAAGGCGGAATCAAGTACCATTTTTTGAGTCTTTGGTATGACTCGACCTGGGATTGAGCCCCGATCTCCTGCATCATTGGCGAACACTAACCATTACACCAATGGCCCGGTATTGGTCATTATGGCGTTGTTTTGTGCCGCTTTCAGGAGAGATTCAGTTTCGCTCTTAAGGATTCCCTTTCATAATCATGATTAAGTTTTCTCGTATGAGATTTCGGTAGTTTGTCTCTTGAAATATCCATACCGTTGTTTTTCTTTCCATTTCTGTTTCCGAGTTTTAGTTTTTGTTCTGTTTGTCCTTATGCTTTCAGTGCTCTTACTGGTTGCTGTAGTCTTCATTTTCTCTTTTTAATATAGTATTGATCGGTTTACCTTTTCAGTTTCAATGTAAACCTTTTTCCAGACTTGCTTTCTGAGGGATCGTAATGTCTTATGTTCAGTTATGATTTTCTTTATTTCCTCTACATTTTTATTTTGGCTTGTATTAACATTTCTTTTCATGTGCTGGAGGTAATTTACTAAGCTTTTTTGCTTAGATGTAGCACAAGGCCGCATGAATTAGGCACCCAATGAGAATCGAACTCACTCGTGTAGGTTTGCAAGTCTACCTTGCTAACCATTACACCACCCGAGGTGCCCCTTTTCATGTGCTGGAGTCTGCAACCTTTCGGTCATCTGAATTCTGCTTTTAATTGATTTAGGGAACTCTTGTTTTTCATCATAAGGTAATTCGCTTCGAGTCAGGGAATCTTCGCTGTATACTTGTCAACATGTTTTTAGTGAATCTTCCATATTTGTTTGCCCACATATTTCAAGTGTCTCGAAGTCAGAAAACCAATCTTTCCTTAATATCATAGATTGGTCGGCAGGTCTTTGGTTTATTGTACTAAATCTTGAAGAATTTGTCCTACTTTTCTCTTATTCTTTTTCTGTACCATTTTTGTGTGGGAATGCTTGTAAAATAACAAGGAGGAACATTTTTTTTCTTCTCTGGTCTATTTTTTCTATTCGTGTCTCTGAGTTAACTAGTTTAACTTTGGTCCTTGATTGTGTACCTTAAATTAGAACAACCAGCGTTCATAGGATCCAGATCGGCTCTTTGATATTGGCTATTATGGGAGCACCTGACTATCATGACACTCAGATCTGTTATGAGTCCCATGATGATTTGGATCTGTCATTTTTCATGGGTAATTTAATACGTCTCTACAATACCCAAGGTTTGATTATTTTATGTGCCCCTGACACAGATGTGACCTTGCATTCTTCACAAGAAGACACTTCAGCGAGTCACAAAAAAAAAAAAAAAAAAAAAGAAAGACAAAGCGTTCAAAACAGGAGGTTTTACCTTAGTATAAGTCCACATCATCTTTTTTTAATTTTAAAATTGATACCGGGGAGTGGTCATTTCTGATATTTTGATGGGGTAGGGGATCGGAATTATTCATCTTCTTCTGTAAGATTTTTAATTCATTTGAAGACTGCATTTATCTTGAAACTTTTTTCTTTTGATAATTCATACAAGCAAAAGATATTTGTAATAGTAAAATTTAAAGTTTACTTACTGGTATGACTTCGTGCCGTTTTCAAACCAAAATCTCCCGATTTATATCTGATTTACATGGTTTTATTCTTTTTTGTTTTCACTTAGACAACGGTAATTACTTTACCATTCATTTAATATCAGGAAACACTCATTTCCAATATTTTTTAGGGGGGTTGCAATTTTCCATTTTTTTTTCAGACTAAAGTAAAGCCAATTCTACTCATCATTATTATTTACGTATATTCTTTGCATATGTTATAATGTTAGAAAAACAAATAAAGCAGGATAATTTCACGAAGTAGAGAAATTTTGAAAGAAAACTGGATAGCAAGCTAATCAGAAAGGAAGAGAAAATCAAAACAAAGGTCTTTTCTCACAAAATAAGTAATAATTGATTGATTTATTTATCCGTCCCTTCCACCAGGCAGAATTTGACACTGGGGCTTTTTCTCAAAGTGGTGGTTTGCGAGGGGGAGGTCGCACACGAGTCGAGACTCTGGTCAACACAGGTCATTGGTTCAGTCGGTGCAATGTGAACTATACTAGTTATTGTTAAGTCTCCCGGCTCGAAGCCAGGGGACCTTGCTCGTCATAGACGCATTAGACCCGAATTCCTAGCTCAGTGTGAATCTTTGCTTGCCATTGTTGCCACCCGGCACGAATGCAAGGCTGCCAGTTGAACTCAATTCCCTGTTTGGACACAGAAAATCCACTTTCAGTTTGGGGACCGGAAGTGGGCGAATGAGTTTACTAATAATTGATTGATTGATCAATTTATTGATTTTGTACCATAGCCAGATATCTGGATATGTGAAACGTACATAGAATGTTCATAACATATATACATAGAACATAGGAATCCCGAAACATGAAAAACACTTACGACTTCTTAGTTCAGGTACGAAACTTTTATTTACCTTTGAGTTTAAAGGTTCTTCGACAGAGTGATACACACTTTGACAGAGAGATACACATTCTTTCTATTCTGGCTTTTCCATCTGCCCCCCCCCATCTCGTACGGCGCCCGTAGCGCACAAATTCGTCTGGCTTCAGCGAGCCCCGAAAGTCGACCCTTTCCGTGCGGAGTCTAGTTCTCAACTACTGACTTTTTCAAATCTTCCAAAATCGTCCGCGCACACTTCCAGTGCATGACGTCATTCACATCCTCTCTCTGGGATTTTTATTTTAACATCTGTGAACGACACATCCTCCCCGCGTGCGCGTCAACACCTGTGCTCAACTTTGCACCTAACTAACCCATGTGCTCAGCCGAAAGGTTCTCAGCCTACCTAAACCCAAAGGCAAGATATATAAAACGAAATCCCTCGGCCATTATATTACAATTTTAGCGACATTTACACTTGTATATGTCTATTTTACGCATTGAAATTATGGAAGCTCTTTCATTGTCAATTCATATTATTTTTTTCACACAGTTACACGGTATCGAGTATTTCTATCTTGTACAAATAATTTGTATGCAATTGTATTGTTTCAAATGTTTATATTCAAGACTAATAATTATATAGTTTCAAATAAGCATTTCTATTTAATAATAGTCATTTTTGTGCACACAATTATATAGTTTCAATAAAATAATGATCCTTAGGAAACAATTATAGATTTAACACTGCTTAATACAAATAATGTACAGTTATATATAAAGTATTCTTCGTACAAATAGTTTTTAAACAAATTTATTAGATCCATAGACGGGACCCTAAAAGATAATAACAATTGGGGTCAGAGTGGACCTGGGAGTAATGGTAATGAAGGAGTACTCCTCATAACCTCTATCTTTGGAAATGGAGCCACACTAACATCTTGGCTCAGTCGGCTGGAGCTGTGAAATGCACTGACTGCTTCTCTGCAGAGAGCTAAGACACCCTCGTCGAGTGTCCTGATATGACACTAAACAATCAGATGGTGAGACTTAAGTAATCCCGGAGATTTGGTTAATGAAGAGTTCCATTTTATTGTCATCGCTCCCAGTTCAACTCTGGCCTAGATTTGTAGCACCTGATAAGGTACTACCAATGAGTCAGATAGAACTAAACTGTGTAATTATGCTAAACTAAATTGTTCGAAATCATCATCATCATCATCATCATCATATCGTGCTGGTAGCACGGATATCCCTGAACCTCTCTCGCCACTCCTCCCTATCGTTCATTGCCCTAGGTAGGTCTTCAGGACTGCATCCCGTATCCTCACATAGCTGCTGAATGTATGTTCGTGCTGGTCGTCCTGCTTTTGCACGGCCATGTGTGGGGGTCCATAAGAGAACATCTCTTATGAGTTCGTCCCTGCTTCTCCAGCAGTGTCCTGCATGTCTGGTTCGTCTAACTTGAATAGTTTTCGTGAGAGGGGGCAGGTGGCCGTACAGTTGGTGTCTTGTGGGGTGTTGCCGCCAGGACTTGTTTAAGATTGCACGTAGCATTCTTGTGTAATTGCCGTCTAGCTTCTTCTCCAGCCGTTTTGTTAGCGTCCATGTAGTGCAGCCATATAGAAGTATCGATGTGACCACTGCCTGGAAGAAACTGCGTTTTATTTTATCGGTTAGGTCTGATATAGAACTGTTTATATGCATAAAAATGGATTTGGCATTAAGTAACCTACAATGGTTGATATGCCATAAAACAATATCAAAGCAAACCAATAGATGCAGTTTAGTGTCATACGCACGGCACCTCTTTCTTTGTGGAGGGGGTCTTATGCTTCTGCGGAGAACAGAGTCAGCGTATTCTAAGTCTCACCGACGAAAACAAATCAATAGACAACGTGTAGAAAAGAGTAAAAGACAAGTTTTTCTTTGATTAATGGCATATCAACCTTCATGGGTAATCCATCCTTGTAAAAGAACAGTTATGAACTATTGAACTCATAGCAGGAGGGTTAATAATGTTCATGCCTTTCCTATAGGTATTAGTCCGGCGCAACTTGAGTTTGAACTCGCTTACTTCGATGTTGCAATTCTGCACTTTAGTCACTAAACCACGAGGAATCCTCCACAGAAAATGTTTGAAATAAGTAACAACATAGAGAAGAAAAAATAAAATGAAACAGAAATCAACAGTAGAAAAAAAAGGAAAGAGAAACGATTTTTAAAATGAAAAAAAAAAAAAAAAACAAAACAAAACACAAAACAATAAATAAAAAAAAGAGCAAATTAAGATATAAAAAATAGGAATAAAAGAAGTGAAGAAAAAAGTAAAGAAAATTGAATATGCAGTGAAGATATTTTAGAAAAAAGTGAATGACAGAAAGAGAAAAAAAGAGAGAGAAATATAAACAACAGAAAGGGAGAAAGAAAGCAAGAAAGAAAGAAAGAAAGAAAGAAAGAAGAAGAAGGATGTAGGAAGAAAAATGTAGGAAGAAAGTGTTGAAGAATAAGAAGAGAATACGGAAGAAAGAAAAAATGAAACGAGGCAAGGGAGAGGGAATAAAGAAGATTTACATAAAAGAGAATAGTCGAGAAGAATTGAGATATACTTTTAATGGCGGTCCTAATGAAGAAAACATTTTAAAATATATGATCAGAGCGAACAATTGAATCAGAAGAAAATTAATAAAGTTTAAGAACTGTGGAAACGTCAAACAATTAGGAGTGAAAATTAGGAGCAACTGTAGATAATGGTATGAAAAAAAAAACAAACAATAGGAAAAAAAACAGACAAAGGTAGGTAAGGTAATTAAAAAAAGAAAAGAAAAAGGAAGGATCTTTGAAAAATAGATGAGATAATAATTATAGGAGGGGAAGCAAAATCATAGAAAAGCTATGATAAAGAAAATAATTTGGGATAAGGAAAAGTAATGATGGAGAGATATTAGAAAGAAGTTTTGTGAAAAAAAATATAAAGAAAATGATACAAAAAATTCCCCCAAGAAAAACAAAAACAAAACCACTTGGTTAAATGGTGAAAGAAAGAAGAGAAGTAAATTTTAGCTTGGTCAAATAATAGAGAATAGTCAAAAACAAGGGAAATTTATATGAAAAAGGTTGGAAAAGAAAGGAATTAAGTAGGAAAAGAATAAAAAAAGAGAAAGTTTAATTGAAAGAAAGAGAAACGAAAATAAATGAAATTGTTATATTGAAAAGTAAAAAATAAAATATCGACTTAAAGAAATGATCTAGAGCACAAAAGAAAACGGAATTATGAACAAGCTTAAATGAAAGAGTGTAGATGAATTTAATAATGACGACTGGATTAATTAACAAAAGAAAGAAATGAAGAAAAAGACAAATATTAAGAAAAAAACTAAAGAACAAGGAATGCTAAAAAAAGTTGGAATTAAGACAGTAAAAAAGAAAAAAGAAGAAAGAAAGAAAGAAAGAAAATTAGAAATGTAAGAGAATATATGGTAAAATGAAGGTGGGGGAAAAACAGAAAGAAATAGGAATAAATGAATTAAACCAGTAAAAAAGAAAGAGAAGTTCTGGAAGGTAGCAGTAGTAGAAAAGGAAGCAAATTCAAATAAAGAAGAAGAAGGAGATTAAGAAGATTAAGGCTGATTGATTTATGCAAGAAGAAGAAGGAAAACAGAGATGCAAATTGAGAAAAAAAAAAGGGAACGAAAAGTAAATAAGAAAGAAAGAGAAATGTCGAAAAAAAGTCTGCGATCAAAATAACCGAAAGTTAAAAAAAAAAAGTAGCGAGAAGAAAAAGATAAAAAAATAAAAATCCTCCCCCAATAACAAGACATGGAACAAGAAAATAAAAGTTAAAATGAAAATAAAAAAGAAGAAAAAGAAGAGATGAGAAAGTGAATGGGAGAACGTAATCAAAAATAAAAATAAAATAAAAAATGAGAGCTAAAAAAAAGATGATTAAAAATAAAATGAAGGTGAATAGAGAAAGAAGATAAAAATCATAGAATACGAAAAGCAAATAGAAAAAGTAAAAAATAAATAAATAAATAAATAAATAAAATAAAACCGAAATAAAGCAGTACAAAATAAAGATAGACGAATAAAAGAAACAATCAGCAATTAATAATTCTTTAAGAATGAAAATGAAAGAGAAATATTAGAAAGAAAAATGAAAGAGAAATATTAGAAAGAAAAATGAAAGAGAAATATTAGAAAGATGAAAAAACGATAAAGAATATAGATAATCAAAAGAAAAAGAATGAGAATCCAAAAAAATACAAAAAAACAAAAACAAAAAAATATTCAAAGAGAAATAGAAAGAAAAAAAAGAAATACTGAAAGAAAAATATTAAAAAAAACAAAAAACAAAAAAAACTAAAACAAATTCTGATAGACAAAGATTAAAAAACGATAGAAATGAATAAAAAAAGAGGACAAAAAAAACATAAGAAATACCTAAAATAAAGAAAATAAAGAAAAAAAAAGGTTGATGAAAAAATAAGTAAATGATTATGAAAAAGAAAGAAAATGAAAGAGGAAAAGATTAGGTCAATGAAATAGAAGAACTAAAGATATAGAACGGAGAGAAAAAATGAAGGAGATTCTGAAAACGAAAACTAATGAAAAAAATTTAAAGTAAAAATAAGTAAGAAGAAAAAAAGAAAAGATAAACGAAGAAAAGCAGATTATGATTAAAAAAAGATCAGGAAATTCAACGGAAATAAGGAAAGAAAAAGGAAAGCACAAAAACCAGAAAAAAAAGTTTGTGCTGTTTAAAACTATATATATACATATATATACGTATATTTTTCAACTTATTTATATATATGTATATATATATATATATGTATCAACTTATATATATATATATATATATATATATATATATATATATATCAACTTACATATATATATATATATATATATATCAACTTATATATATATATATATATATAATATACATATCAACTTATATATATATATATATATATACATATCAACTTATATATATATATCAACTTATATATATATATATATCAACTTATATATATATATATATATATATATATATCAACTTATTTATATATACATATATCAACATATTTGTATATACATGTATCAACTTATTTATATATACATATATCAACTTATATATATATATATATATATATATCAATTTATATATATACATATCAACTTATATATATATATATATAAACTTATATATATATATATATGTATATATCAACATATATATATATACATGTATCAAACTTATTTATATATACATATATCAACTTATATATATATATATATATATATATATATATATATATATATATATATATAATATATATATATATATTATATATATATATATATATATATATATATATATATATATCAATTTATATATATACATATCAACTTATATATATATATATATAAACTTATATATATATATATGTATATATCAACATATATATATATACCGGACATTGGCCTAGCGGTTAGAGTGTTTGCCAATCGCCCGGGAGACCTGGTTCAATCCCAGTTCGAGTCATACCAAAAACTCAAAAAATGGTACTTGATGCCTCCTTGCTTAACACTCAGCAGTATAAGGTACGGATCAAGGGTAAAGTGGAGCAATCCAAGGAAAGGAGTAGCGCCCTCCCCTACACCTTGGTGTAGTAAGCTATCGAAAAGGGAGCCTTCGGGTCACCCTCGACTATGGTCGCCTACTTTACTTACTTATATATATATATATATATTAACTTATTTCTATATACATATATCAACTTTTATATATATAACTAATATATAACAACTTATATATATATAAATATATATATATAACAACTTATATATATATATATCAACGTATACATATATATAACAACTTATATATATCAACTTATTTAATATATATATATATAAAAATCAACTCTGTCTCTCTCTCTATATATGTATATATATATGCATCATTTAATATATATATATATACACATTTATATATATATATATGCATCTACTTATATATATATATATATATATGTATCAACTAATACACACACACACATATATATATATATATATATCAATTAATATATATATATATATATCAACTTATATATATACATATATATATATCAACTAATATATATATATATATATATATCTACTAATATATATATATTTGTATATATATAAAGAGTTGAATAGGCAGTAATCAATTTGTTCTTCATTCAGGTTGGGTGTGAGCGATCAAAACGTCCCCTCTAGAAGCTTGAAGACGGTAGCTTGGTGCAAATAAAAATACTCACAGCAAAACTAACTCTTTTCCTGCTTCCTTTTCCCCAAACCGTTGTTTTATCATTTCAAAATTAAGGCGAAAAAGCAACCACGCTTATATCATAAGGAAGTTTTGAAGGCTAAAAAGAAAACAAACAAAAAAAAAATCTACAAAAAATGGATAAACTAAATAACTGAAATAAAATACAATAACAACAATACAACGAACGTATTTTGTTTTTATCCATTTAATAAACAAAAAGAAGGAATTCAAAACTGAATCAAATGATGAACAATTTTCAGTTACCTGGTTTTATGCTGGAAACGTAAGAAAGAAAAATGGCGGACGGGTATGCGCGCGCAGTTAATGCAATCAAAGTAAATATATTTCTCTTTACTTTTTCCTGCTTGAGGTTCACCACCACCACCATCTGCTTTTTTTTTTTTTTTTGCTTTCATACTTCATCTTCCTCTTACTTCGTATTAATTCGCAATGGCTTCCGGCCTGAATTCTAGTCATTAAGAACATCTGATATTTGTCGCTAGCTCGCGGTATGTTCTCTAACTGCCGGCGAAGAGGATGACGACGACTTCTCAATTTTACTTATTGGTTTTTCTTTTCCTTTTTCCTCTCCTTGAATTGTTTTTATCATTTTTTCTTCTAATTTATTCTACTTACATCTATATGTTTTTTGAAATTTTTTTCTGCCTATTCATTTTTTTTTTATTATTATCGCAACATTATTGTTTTACTACACTTCTTACTCCTCTTTTCTCATTGCGTTTTACTTCTCTCTTTTCCCTTCTTTCTTGCTTCTTCTTTCTTTCTATTCCCTTTCTTCCTCCTTCCTCCTTTTGACGTACATAGTTGTCGTCTGGTGATTACAAAAATGGTGTCAAGATCCCAATGATAACATATCAGAAATACTTTTGGAAATGTTATTTATGGACAGTTTCATATTTGCCTTTCCCAATTTCTAATTATTTCATTTCTAATTGCTGCCCGAAAATATGAGTTGCTATAGTTACCACCAAACCGATTTAGGACGACTACTTCGAATCCTGCTACCGCCACTCCTATCCAGAAACAATGAGACTTTTGATGAATATGAATTTAAAGACAATAGCAATTGTAACAGTGATGATGAAAACCTAATGAGCTAACATTAAGCCCTATTAATAAATGACATAGTGTCCATCAAAATGGGATTACTTACAAATGGATCTAAATTAGGATCAGGATGTAATATCTGTGTACTCAGCCTAATCGTTACTTCTGGACAATTTAGCCAAAGATCAGACCATTTTTATCCGACCTTGGAGATAGGGTCAGAGCTGTAGTGTACTTTATGCTCACTCAGCTGCGTTCTCATCTTCGGGAAGGATACAGCACTGGGTTCTTATTCCCTTGGTAATCCTGTTCTAACTTTAAAGTGGCACCTGCCACGTTGGGCCAAGGAGGAGAGTTAGTGTGTTCTAACGTCCTTGTGACAGTAGTTGCAAGGACGGAGCGGATAAGAACACTTCTATCTGGCCCTCTGTCTAAGATAATTTGGTAGTATATGTTCTTCGGTTGTATTGTCGACTTCAGACCAAACACAGAAAAAATGGGGTGAACCTAGTTGCAGGGATTTCAACCTGACAGCAATACTTTCTCCATAGCATTTAAAAAGGAAGTAGATAAAATAGACTCACCAAAAAAGAACGGTAATCTAAGGGCAATTGTGCATATGAATTGATCAGCAACATATACAAAAACCTGAATTTCTCTTATAAAATGAAGAAAAAAACCCGGATAAAATTCTGTTTGGCGTAAATTTTCAATTGCATTTGGGAATCCAGGTAAAATGATCTGTTTTATTGTTAAGAGTAGACTGCTATAAATTCCGGGTATCGAAACAAAAGTTTACAGGAGCTGATTTTTGGGTGATGATAGTTGATCGTCTTGTTGGCTCGCCTTCTGCGATGATCACTTCTACTCCCGCGTAATGTCGTCGTCTTTCGATTGCTCAACTTTCTTTCGTTCAAGGCCACATGCTGTTTCGTTGCGAGAAACAAACACGGAGACACCTTTTGTGAGCACACTTCTTTTATTACTTTTTTGATATGACATGTTCTTTTACTTACAGATTACTCTGATTGCGACTCTGGGGAGATAACTCTTTGAAGATAGATGGGAGGAAAATTACCCTTTTTACTCGTGTCTGCTCGTTAATGCCTCAGAACCAACTGATAAAAATTAAAATCTCTTTTTCTTAATTCTAGAACCTCTTGATCACATGACTGAGATTATCTAGTCACAGCGAAATTCTTAAATTAATCTCGGGGTTAACACCATCACCTATCATTTGCTCTAATTTCTAATTACCTTTTAAAAATTCTACACTACCTTTCAATTCATAGTTACAGTTAATTTATTATTCAACAGACTGAGTGATTGAGGAAAGAAAATATAAATACTACATCTTGGATCTTTTGCCGAATTAAGGAGGTGTTTATTTTCTGTTTTCCGCTGAGGTTCTATATTATTTAGTAGGGTGACGTTTATGACGTCTAGCTTTAATATCACTTTCCGTAGAGAGCAACAGTTTGATGACCAAAGCGGATGATCCCCGCAGGTCAAAGAAAATATCACATCTGCAGAGAGCTGTGAAAGTGAAACAAAACACCCGAGACAGACGGGAACTACGTGATTGGGTGAGAGAAATTACCCTCCGGAAAAGACAGTTAGAGACAAACAGGATCAGTCTAGCCCCTACACAACCGGCGGTTACTTCTGGACTATACTTTTAAATTAGTAGATTTTTTCCCCCCTTTTAAGTAGTGATCTAAAAACTAACTATATGTAATGTAGACGCACAATAGTAGGGCCGCTTAAAAGAATGAATAAAACACAGTCGTTAAGGTCTAAATGTGTTTGTGTGCTTCTTTCCATCATGTTGATTCAAGACTTTGGTTTCCTACTCGGAAACTAGGCAATACCCACCTTATTTGAATGCTTGGCTGTAGAAAAGATATTTAGTCGCGTCCCCATTCTCCCAAGACCAATATTAGTAGTAAAAAATTAATGTTGGCGACCTTAATTGAGGGTAACCCAAAGGCTCCCTTTTCAATAGCTACCTCACCAAGGTGTAGCGAGGGGCACTACTCCATTCCCTGAATTGTTCCTCTTGATAAAAACAAAATACGTTCTTGATCCTTACCTTATAATGTTGAAGGTTAAGCAAGGCGGCATCAAGTACCAATTTTTGAGTCTTTGATATGACTCGATCTGGGATTGAACCCCGGTCTCCTGAACCATTGGCGAACACTCTACTCATTAGGCCAATGGCACGGTATATTACTATTCGTATATCCATATTATACTAACACTGAACACAATGGAAAGAAAGACAATAAACTTATTTAAGTTTTAAGATAACATGTAAATAGTGTCACGAGAGCCTTTAACTTTTAATAATAATAATTTACATGCAACTAGTATTAAAAGAAAGGATAAAAAACGTATTCCATGGTAGAATTATACATATATTGTTCCATAAATAAGCAGTTGTAGAAGGGTACAAAATAGAAAAAGGCTTACTTTACAAGTGTGGGCAATAAAGTCATATTGTTTTACTGTTCCCTGGTTGAGATAAATACAATGTCTCTATTATTCAAAGAATAGGAGCAAAAAGAGGTCGAGACTGAGTTTTTAGAATTGTCCTGAAACAACTTTTTGAGGGAGATAATTATGTATCGTATCCAGTACAACCTGTTCACTCGCCAAAACCACATAACACAAGTAAAGAGGAGAAAATTTCTGAGTTGTAGGTCACTTGTGACTATGGTAGAAAATCGTAAGACTTCACATTTGGGGAGGATGTCAACTAAAAAATCGCATGTATCGGTATCATCAATAAACCGAATTAATAACACACGTTAAACTCAACACTATCAGCACATCAGGACATCTTGTATTGCTCTACGGCCTTAGCAGAAAAGAAGTAATTATAGTGAACAAAAAGATTTGTCTGATAGTGGCAGTTGATATCACAGCACATGAAAAACTGGGAAAAATTGTCAGACTTTATCAGAGAATAGAAATGATATAGCAATTCTGTCTATATCTTTCAGTGTTTTGCAAAACTATGAAATCATTAAATTTTTATTAAGGTATTAGAATTGTTAAATAAGACAATTTAAACACCCTGATAAAAAGAAGGAAAAAACAACAAATAACAACAACCACAAAAAACAACCACAAAAAAACAACAAAAAAAAAACAACAACAACAAAACAAAACGAAACCTTTTAATGCTGGCAAATAATTCAAACTATAAATAAAATCTTCCTTTGAAGACCCTGTGTTTTTTCATATTTGTACATCTTCATAATAAGAGCATCTCTAGTGGTGTAATGATTAGCAAGCTAGACTATTAAACCTTCACGAGTGAATTCGATTCTCATTGGGTGCTCCATTCATACGGCCTTGAGCCACACCTGAGCAAACCACTTAGTAAATTACTGAATTTTCATTATAATTATAAATACATCAAGCTGGCTCATTGGTCTAGTCGGTAGAGTGTTTGCCAATGGTCAGGAAGACCTGGGTTCAATCCCAGGTCGAGTCATACCAAAGACTTTGAAAATGGTGCTTGATACCTCCATTCTTAACACTCAGCAATATAAGGTACGTATCAAGGGTAAAGTGGAGTAATCCAGGGAAAAGCGTTGCGCCCTCCCCTACATCTCGGTGTAGTAGCTATTGAAAAGGTAGCCTTCTGGTTGCCCTCGATTACGGTCGCCAACTTTACTTACCTGTCAAAAGTATTTGGCCACCTTCAAAATGTTTTATTCATCATCCTAAAGGTGTTATTTTTAATGAAACAAATTTAAGCAACTCATTGGTTTTTATATATTCCACGAAATACAACTCTTCCTGAGCCACATTGAATAAAAATGAAACCAAAAACCAAAATTCTTCTTGAAAATTTTCATTCATCAAAATGACCCTTTTGGGCCGATATCACTGCATTACAGATTCTCGGCATTCTTTCCATCAAAGATTGAAGGTAGACTGAAAATGGTTCTGCTCAGCTTTCTTGCTAGAGTTTCTAGAAGTTAGCTGCACTTGAAACTTTTTTAGTTCTGACTTTTTTTTGGTCAATTTCATCCCACACCAATTCCATCGGATTTAAATCTGCTAATTTTGCCACCCAAGACATCAGTTGAAGGACGTGCTGTTCCTCTTTGCTTTTAATGTACCTCTGGCAGAGTTTACTAGTATGCTTTTGCTCATTATCTTGCATGAGTAGAAATCCATGCCGTACAAACCACGTCCCAGATGAAATCGTGTGATGCTGCAGTATGCTGTGCCAGCTGTTCTGATTCAATTTGCCGTCCACCTGGTGCAAATCTCCGATTTACAATAGCCAAAAGACCCCTACACTATAACAGAGACTCCGCCTGATTTTATGGTTGGTGTGATACAAGCGGTTGCAGCTCTTTCACTAACTCTTCACCGCACATATACCCTCCTATTTGAGCCAAAGAATTCGGACTTTGATTCGTCAGTTTCAAATGACTTTATGGCACTGCTCTATTGTTCAGTCTCTGTGTGTCTTGGCCCATTGTAACCATTTTGACATTGTTTTGCTTTCTGAAGAGTGCTTTCTTGACAGCAATAGAGCTTCACAAAGTTTTTCCCTCCCAGTGGATACCTAGGACGCAGTGTCTCATCAACTCAGACAGACATCAACACGCAACTAGCAATGGCATGGACAGCTATCGATAGACTATCGGTCATATGGAAGTCAAACCTGACCGATAAAATGAAACGCAGTTTTTTTCCAAGCAGCGGTCGTCTCGATGCTGCTGTGTGGGTGCACTACATGGACGCTAACTAAACGTATGGAGAAAAAGCTTGACGGCAATTAAACAAGAATGCGGGCGAGCAATATTAAAGAAATCCTGGAGGTAACACCTTACAAAGCTGCATTACGAAAACTATCCAAGGTAGACGAACCTGACATGAGAGACACTGCTGGAGAAGCTAGGGACGAGCTCATAAGTGATGTACTCCTATGGACCCCCACATATGGCCATGCAAAAGCAGGGCGGCCAGCTCGAACCTACATACAGCAGCTCTGTGATGATATGGGTGTAGTCCTGGGGACCTATCGGAAGCAATGAACGATGAGGAGGGGCGGCGAGAGAGGGTCAGGGATATCCATGCTGATGGCGTGACAAGGATTTACTGACACCAAGATATTTTTTCTTGAGAACTGAAAATCAGCCAGGTTCATTGGAGATTTTTTTCTTAAAATAATTTCCAACTATTTCTTATAAAATAGGAGCTATATAATTTATAACAATTAATACAAACGTTTGGAGCTATTTGTTGCCCAGAATCAATGAAGATATTTTTAAGTGCTCAATACGATCATGAGCAACACAGATTTAAAATGTTCATAACAACATTGAGCACCAATTTAATTTAAAAAAAACACGCACACACACAAAAATGATTCTGTGTAAAAAATGCCCAAACCATTTATATTTATTATATGTAGATATAAGTTCGAATAGTGTAGACACAGAGTCAAAAGTACTAGGTGACTGCTGCTAGTTTCTTACCTATGTGCTCATCAGGCAGATCTATCATTAATATTGAGCCCATTCTATTAATAAATTTAGCAAACTCAGGCATTAAGCAATCAACCTGACACTTGCTCTTTTAGATGAGGGAAAAATGTTGCCCGAGTGTGGGGATAGCCTCCTGATAGCTCCTTAATGTTTGACCAGACAACTTCCTGCTTCAAATCATGTTTTCTATTTACCT
>CAUZXS010005246.1:25000-30540 GCA_963585895.1 Sepioteuthis lessoniana | reverse complement strand
GTACCTGTTAGGGTTCAATCTATCTGACAAATAGAACTGTTTTACCATTTAACTGTTGGCAAACAAACGAAAAATATTGAATAGAATTATTAGTGTTTGACAGGAATACTTGAAACCATTTAACAGTGTGCAAACAAATGATCTCTGGCTTGTTTATAATGCTAAGTACAAACTATTCATTGACTAAATTTATATAACAGGATTTGACATTTTATATAAGCGACAAGGGCTGATATGCCATAAAATCCAACCAACCAAATAATTGCTTTTATTGAATAATGTTCAACAAGAAATAATGAAATCAGAATATTTGATTTAGAAGAAAAGTAAGCTTTTATTGAAAAATTTGTACTGTACTGATTTATGGCAATATGATTTGTGTCTGTGTACTCAGCCTCTTGTGTGTGTGAGTGTGTGTTTTATATCTATATGTATGAAAAAGCTCATCTCGTCTAGCGAGCGAAATATTTTTTTACGCTTTACAGCCTAAAGTAATTTTATGCAGATAAAAACCGAGTCTTACCCGAATTATTGTTCTTTGATGAGTGTGTATATATGCGTGTGTATGGTAGCACAGAAGTCACTATTTTAAAAAAATACCATTTTATTTATAATTTGTTTTTTAGGTTTATCATATAATTAAGAATAAGTTCATTGTAATTTCCAAGAGACAAAATAAATATTACTAAAAGGAAAGTATATTTACCTTTTTATGTTGAAATTATATTCAAGTCTTAAATACTGACATTTGTGCCACTATATATAACAAATTAAGAAAAAGTGTAGAAAGCTATTTTAGCAAAGCAGATTGAAATCATCAAATTATGGTCTGCCATAACTCGCTCAATCAAAGGTTCCTCTAATTTTAGTGAATATCTTAGATTTAAAAGCTCACTATTCGGTAAAACATCAAAATGATAGTAAATTAACACAAAAATTATATATATATATATATATATATATATATATTTGATGGCTGTTATGGTTATCATCGTAGAAAATGAACGCTATGACCCGATTTCAAATACTGGACGAGACTGTATGCATTTCTCATAGTACTCATTAAATTGGAAAAAAGTATGCATCCGATTATTTCTCCACCTCCAACTTTGGGAAATTGTTGGGCAAAATAGTTTCTTTAACCTTGGAATAACAACCAGTCTAGGAGAAAGAAAATTTGAACCTGTTAAAAACCGCTTAAAAAAATAACCTTGTGTCACATCCTGCTCACACAGAGGAGTTGGTTAAATTATGTGTGTGTGCGTACACGAATAATTATATATATATATATATATATATATATATATATATATATATATATATATATATATATATATATATATATATATATATTACTTACACACGCTAAGATTGAAAATTATGTGTTAATGTGTGTGTATCATTTATCCCACCCCTCCGTGTCGAGTAATATGTGACACTAGTATATCCGTATGTATATTTCTCAATATCTATGTAAACATTTGCGTAATATCGTGTCCTCGTCTTTCACTTATCCGATAAGAAAAATAGTAAAAATTAAGCGAATGGCCATCGGTCTTATTGTAAACATCATGGTTTCAACATTAAATTTTGCTCATAAAAACAAGAATATCGTCTAGAAATTTCCTCTGGCCCTATTTATTTATTTATTTAATTTTTTAAATCTTTTCTATGGTGGCTCTTGTGTTCGCATGATCCAGCAGTAGAGCAGTGAACAGACCACCGAAAGGTTATTATTTTGCAGTTATTTATTGGAAATCCATATTTTGCCATTAGCAGATGGAGGTAAACTAATACTATTTATGTTCGGTCTGCATTATATATTAATATATATATATAAATGAAGAGAGAGAGAGAGTTGGTTACATCGTCATGGAGTGATGATTAAAGATTGTCTTGTAGATTGTTACTGCTGAGAAGCGAGTTCCTTACTCACTAGGGGGTCTAGGCTTATAAAAATGGTTTGTGTGTGACACCATATTTAAGTCTTCTTGCTTATATGTGACTGGATATTTATATAGATTCTTCATAAATAAGCTCACACAAATTCTATATATATATATATATACACACTATATATATATATATACACACATACATACACACACAAACATTATATATATACATTTACACACACAAATCACACACACACACATATATATATACATACACACACACTATATATATATACATTTACACACAAATCACACACATTATATATATATATATATATATATATATATATATATACACTCACACACAAATCACACACTCACACACAATATATATAACACAAATGAGGATTACTTGAAAAGTTCATTAGACGACGTCATATTTGGTGTTGATTTTTTTTCTTAACCAATAGGATCCAAACACTGGAACACCGACGGAAGAATTGGGTGTACCGTAAAGATGACTGTTCAAAACTAGACTTCATTTAATTGCATTCCGTCAGAGAATCTTGGTCAACTTATAAACATTTCTACCGACTTATATATATATATATATATATATATATGCGTGTGTGGGAGATGAAATGGAAAGAGAGAGAGAGTGACTGACTGAGTGAGCATGTTTATTTATTTATTCAGAAATAAATATAATTGTTGGTAAATTAAAACAGTAATTCTTATCCTGATGTAAAACACAACAAAGGACAATCAAAGCAGAGGTTAATAAATATTTACCTAATAGAAAATGAGTGTCTGGTATCATATATTCACACACACACACACACACACACACACACATATATATATTTATTAGGTATACCTAAATATAACATGCCTAAATCCACTATCGCTAGCTAATTCTAACTCCCTTCCTTTCTCTCTCTCCCTCTCTCTCCATACACAAGGGTGTTTTTATACGAGCGAGTGAGAGAGAATGTGCGAGCATATATAATTAAAATTGATCAACTAATCACTATATAAGATCTACACCAGTCTCATAAACAGCAAATTTATCAGTGCTCAATAATCACAAATGCAGAGCACGTATCATAAATAATAAAACACTTAAAATCTAGAATTATTGTCTATCGTAACTGATTCAGTTACTAAGAGTTTCATATATTGCCACTATCATAAGAAAACTTTCTATTTCAATAGAATTTTAAAAAAGCATTATATATATATATATATATATATATATATATATATATATATATATATATAAGTAGGTAGGTTAATAATGTGTTTTCAAATGCAATCTTCATTGTCAGTTTACCTAATTGTATTATTAAACAGACAAATTTTAGATTAAAATTCAGCGGTATCACATGAACCCGCACACATACAGACACTATATAAAGTGTGTGTGTGTGTGTATATATATATATATATATATATATATATATATATATATATATACACACACACACACGTGTAAATGTTGGGTCGTCTGATTATTTTCTAATAAGACTTTAAATTGATTTCGAATATTTATAAAAATGTAATCATATTTGTAATTTTTTTTTTAGATTTACAAAGTCAAAATAGAATTGGCAAATTTTATTCATACTTCTTTACAGGTCAATTCATTTTAATATGCAAGAACGAAATCTAACAATTTTAATAAAATATTTTTTCGTCGAATATATATTAAATCTTATCAAATTACATGTTTTGTCTTCCTGAAAATCATCGGTGGCAAAATATTGTGCAGGAGACCAAATAATTTCCCTGTCCAAATAAAGATGGGGGAAAGTTACAATTTCGATGAGGTTGTCGTCGACTAACTTTCTTGGCCTTTCCAAATGAATTATTGACCACGTGATATTACGAAGCAATTCATAAACGCCGATTCATTTCAACTTTTAAGATTTGATTTTTTTAATAAGAAATTTAATAAGTTTACATGAGTAAGAGGAGATTGAATTGGGTTAATTAGCTAAATTAGCAGATCATTCCTTCAGAGTTCGATTCTAAGTGGGTGCTCCATTCTTCTGAACATGTGCCAAACTAGGCAAAAGTTATCAAATTGGTTATGATGATAATCTAAAAAAGAAAATTTAAAAAAAAAAAAAGGGTGGGAATATCTAAAGTTCAATATTTATCTAGCCACATTGACTCGGGTATTGATACATACCGTATTAAACTCCTCTAGTAAGACATGTTAAAACGTCGTCTAAATCGCTTCACTCAATTCAAAGGTCGAAAAATGTATTAGCCAATTTTTTTTTAAACAAAGTCCACAAAAAGGTGAGGATATATGTCTGGACTAATGAAAATATTGATTCCGGTCATAATTAGAATAAAATTTGGGCCAAATTATTTCTTTTCTACACTCGGAATTCTGAAAACATGAAAATGTATTTCGCCCAATAAACTAGAGGGTATTTTCAACACAAAAGCATCGAATATGTTTATTTAGAATTTAGAACTTGTTTAATAAAATGTTTTCCTTATTCGATAAAAATACTCAAAAGAAGAAATAATTTCTTCACTGTGGCTATATCAATGGAAAACGCGAAATTTTCAATGCATATTAACTTCTGGTTTAGGTTGAATAATCTTTGAGAAAGAAAGAAAGAAAATAAACGGATGTAAGAACAAAAAAGTCTCAAAAGAGAAAAAAAATTAGGAAAAAATATAAAGAAAGACAAAAGAATCAAGAATAGAAAAAAAAATGTAACTATAGAAATATATAGTGGGGGGGGAGAAAAAAAACAAACGAACAGAAGTAAATCAAAGGAAATGAAGCAAAAAAAGAAAAGAACAAACGAAAAATAAGGAAAAAAGAAAACTAAAAAAAACAGGAACAAAAAAACGAAAAAAAAAATGAAGAAAAAGAAAAAAACGAAAAAAAAATAAATAGAAAAAAGAAAATAAGAAACCAAAAAAAGAAAAAAAAAGCACGAAAAAGTGAATAAAATTGACGAAGAAAGAAACAGCTACTTCAAATCTTATTTTATAACGAGAAGAAAAAAAGTATTTCTTTAATTCTTTACTGAAATATTGTTCAACTGATACCTAGGACCGAAATCTCTTCCTGACTTATCCTCTTTGTAATATTATCTCAATAAAAAGACCCGCTTTTGCGCCGATGAAAGAGATATCACGTGCTTTCTCAAAGGAAAAAAAAAGCATGATACAGACTTTTTTTTTTTTTTAAATTTAAATGATTAAATAAATAAACCAAAGGACATTCAAAAAGTTCTCGCTTATGAACATTTCTTTGAGTAAAAATATGTTGGTTGGCTCTTTTCAAATAAACAAAAAATAAAGATCTTTATTTTACAACCAACAACGAAATAGAAAAATATATATGGGTAATTCAAACGTGTGGTTACGTTAGTGAAAATAAATTATTTATAAGGTTCTAAATTACAAAAAGAATTTTAAACATACACACAGAGATTATATATATATATATATATATATATATATAATGTGTGTGTATGTTCGCATTGGAACAGCTGTCCATGATGATAGTGATGGTTCTATTTAGGAAGGAGTAAAAGATCCTAATCAGTATTTCGTAATTATCTCTGTTATATCGAAACTTTGGATGATTTTCTGTGCAAATGTAGACCCTAC
>CAUZXS010005246.1:5000-22500 GCA_963585895.1 Sepioteuthis lessoniana | reverse complement strand
AGTTTTAATTTTTCAGTGTAGATGGACATTAGATTATATCCGTGGGTGATTTTTTTTAAATAGCTCACTGGATTTGTTTATCAGTAATATAAAGAAAAATTACAAAATCGAATTTTTTAAAAACAGATTTGTGTTTTTCAGCTGTGGTACTGTAACTGGTCTAAAAGAAAGAAAATTAAAACTTCAAATCAGCTATATACTCAATTTAAAAGTTGATCTTTTGTCATCCCTTGCTCGTGATGAACGGGTTAAATAAACGCATATTCTTGCCGTATTAATCATAATGATATTCGTGTTTCTTAGATGAAGTGTCATCAACTATTATTAACTTTCAGCTAGTGTTTCATGCGTAATTCTATTCATTTAATCTATATTTCGGTAACATTAAAAATATTTCTGCAAAAGGCGAATGAGTTTATATTAAATTAATGAGGTACAGAAAATAATCTCTGAAAATAGTTATTTCTATCCTTTCTTTTTATATATTATGAAGAGGCAACAGAAATAACTACATCCAGAGATTCTCATTATATATATATATATATATATATATATATATATATACATACATACACTCAAATTCATATATATATACGCACATATACAAAAACTATATTTACACACAAAAATATTCATACACGCATAAAAACATCTATACCCCCCCCATATATATATAAGTAAAGTTGGCGACCGTAGTCGAGGGTGTCCCGAAGGATCCCTTTTCGATCGCTACTACACCAAGGTGTAGAGGAGAGCGCTACTCCTTTCCCTGGATTGAACCTCTTTACCCTTGATCCGTACCTTATTATGTCAAGTGTTTAGCAAGGACGCATCAAGTACCATTTTTTGAGTCTTTGGTATTACTGGACCTGGGATTGAACCCAAGTCTCCCGGGCTATTGGCGAACACTATATATATATATATATATATATATATATATACACACACACTGTGTGTGCGTGTATAGCTTAAATTAAGTCGTGTGTGTGTGTGTGTGTGCGCCAATTTTAAATGAAAACCTATATTTGTATTTTCAAATGCTGATTTTTATATATTTGTCTATCTTGCCAATCTTTGCCTGTTCATATCTATCTCAAATTGTTTATATTCCTACCGTTCCATTAAGACCCAATTTTTCCTGTGTCTCGCGATATATCCATATTCTCTCAGCCTTTGTTGGTGTCTATCTGTCTGTTCATGCTTTCTATTTTTCTCTGAAGTTGATCATTGTTGCCCCCACCTCACCCCCCCACCCCCCACACACTTTTTTTTCTTAATATTGTTCAAAAGTTATTTATCTAACTTTGAAAACTCTTAATACCTATCTCCCAATTACGTATCCCTGTACCTTCCCCGTGTGTGTGTGTGTGTGTGTGTGTGTTTGTTTTTCCCTCTAAAACTTTCTGCTGATCGATATTTCAATATTCATTTTTTAGTTTTATTTCGCTGTTTATCAACTTACAACTTTTCTTTTCGTTAAACTTTGTTGTAATGTTAGACTTCACCCAGAATAGCACTCGAAACAATTAGTATATGTTGTAAGTAAACAAAATAGTTTAGTGTTTGAGTAGAAGGTTGAAAAATATACGCATGCTTAAGGCGTAGTATGTATGCGTATATATATATATATATATATATATATATATATATATATATATATATATATATATATATGTGTGTGTGTGTGTGTGATTTGAAAACAATCTTTAAATCAAGCAGAGCTCATTTGTTCGCGCACAGTCAAAGGCTTTCAGGTATAGTAAATGATTGAATAATTCTATTCTACCCACAGATACCATAAAGGTGACACCACTCTTGCTCAGAGTGGACCTGAGAGTAATTCCAACCAAAAGGACTCGACATTCTCGGGGCTTCAGAATTGGAGCGTTACCATCCGATGGTTTCGTATCCTATTCAGGACATTCGGTTGGAGGAGGAGGATAATCTTACCTCCCTGCAAAGATTCAGTCGGCGCATTCTATGGATCTAGGCGACTGATGTAATGAGCTACTTGAATAGTGTATATGTGCGTGTGTTTATATGTGTGTGTGTACATCGGTTAGTGTAGATACTAATACACACTTTATCCCAATCTGCAGTCAGACCGTGAGAGATATACCCAGAGTGGGAAGGGGACAGTGTACTCAAGAGTAATGGCTCGCAAAACTTAACTGTTAACCTATAACCCTATCTCTATAGCAAGGTCCCAATCAAAACAGAGTAATTTTTCGAATAGTCAATAATCTTACTGTCAAGGAGACGAATTTGCAAGCTACAGTTCCAAAAACAGACGTCAGAAATATTTATACACATTTGTTTCGTGGAAGGAGTCACAGTGGAGTAATGGCTAAAATGCGGCCTCGAAGTTAGCGACTTAGAACTCCTGTCACGCTAATTCGTTTAATTTCGGAATAATGATACCCTAAGGAAGTATACTGGGCGCCCCAGCAAGAGGTTATATAGTATCACTGCTGTTCTTCTACAAGGATGGCTTTGTCATTAAATTATTGACGAAGGTTGATATGTCATTAAACAAAGAAACCAACCAACCAACGATATTGGTTTAGTTTATCCCAAAGTCAAAATATGTGGAACATCAATTCGAACCCAGACCTGCTGGTCCAAAATCCCAATTTATCTTGTTAGGAATTGATTAAGACTAAATGTAGGAGAATATTTCCTAGTGGGTCAAAATAAGAGGCGCTTAGTATAAATAGAAGAGGCTGGAAGTAGATAACGGTAAATCGATCAACTTGGAAGAAAATGATCAACGAAAACTGTAAAGCGTTTGAAGTATGGAGAATCAGACCCTCCAGTCTGAAACAAGAACTTCGAAAGTAGGACTTGACCTCAGTCCCTGACACATAACAGCCTAAACATGTTTGCAACATCGGTAGTAAGGTCTGTGTCTGTTTAAAGCCGGATTTGTTAGTCATATGAGATCTTACGACAGCAAACTATAGAAGACCTGTTTTCAAAAAGTGCTTCAGCAGCAACCTATATGTAACTCGTGTCAATTATTTGCCAAAATATGTCGGTCTGCAAAAGATTTGATTATTCATGTAAGGGTGCACGGAAAAAAAAAATCGACGGAAGCTATGGCTAATTTTTTTGTCAAACATGAAAAGATATATTTGGTCAGAGGTGTTACGCGTTCTCCCACGGGTAGTGTTAGTGAATCGAGGAGATAGTGTGTGTGTGTGTGTGAATATAATTCGACGACATGAGAGAAAGAAAATTGTACACATTATCGAAATAGAATTAATATAAGAAAAAAGTTTCCTGTAAATATCGGATTTTATAGCACGCCTTATACAATAATAAAAGGAACAACAAAAAGCAGTATCAGAAAGTACTCGATGCAGCTGGAAAAGGATTCGAGTGTTATCATTCATATCAATTAATCTAGCTATTCATCTCAATATTAATATCTACCAATAATAAAGCTGTAGAATAAACCATCTGATGGTGAGGCTCCAGTCCTGGAACTTTGTGGAATGCCGAGTTCCTTTTCACTGTCATTACTCCAAATCCACTCTGCCCGGAGTGGTAATAATTGTTAGGGTCCTACCTATGGGTCAAATATTTTATTTTCTCCACTTGAAATCATTTTGTGCAAACAAATTAATGTTAAATAGAATTATTTGTATTACAAAGGAATACTTGAAACCTTAATTGCATGCAAATAAATGAGATCTGGCTAGTTTAAAAATAATGCTACCTACAACAAATTCCTTTACGTGTCATGTTTAATATATATTTAGAAACTAGATTCGGCATTAAATAACCTATGAGCGTTGATTTGCCTTAAAACACACCCAATTAGCGAATCTATCTTTATTCTTATCTATCAATCTGACCTAATTCATATACACCTATCTACCTCTCTCCATTCAAATCTAGGAATCGATTAGTCTTATTTTATTAATATCTATCCCAACCATTTTAGACAGCCTATATTTCTCCCTATATCAGTTTATTCATAACAATCACTTTCAATCTATTTTTATATATCTCTACCTATGTTCACATCTTTTAATCCCGTTCTGCTTTCAGTCAACAATTTTATTGATTTATAATACGCACATTGCATTTACTTTTTAAATAATGTTATTTATCTATGTATTATTAATCGAGCCTTCAATAAGGATGGTTTTTAAACCAGCTTGCTTAACATTGCTCTATTCCAGGCGCCCAGTTTGTGCTAGAGAATTTGGCTAAAAAGAAAGAGGTGTGCGTGTGTGTGCGATATATATGTATGTGTGTGTGTGTGTGTATGTATGTACGTGTGTTGATACGCTCCCGGCTTGTAAGGCATGCTCCCATCGTTAAAATATGAGCACTCATTGTGGCAGGCGAGCGTAGACACATATAAGCAAATAAAGATGACAGTTGATGTAGTGAGCGGGAAGCCGGCGATGAAACCCGATGACTGAATATTGACACTATAAACAGTCGCCCTCCTATTTGTATAGGATCCAGTTCCGTTTCCATAAACTTGAGATTGTTACCCCCGCTGCGTATCCAACCTACCCCCTGACCGCCACCGTTTATTCCTACTACTCCCACAAACACGCACGGACGCAGGCAGGCGAAAGCAACTGCACCCTGGGTACATACACTCAGCTATATATATATTTATATGCACACACACTTTTCCCAGTTTTTTCAGGTCTATCTATATGTCTAGTGCCGAGGTGATATATTTATCTGTCAGAATGTCTATCTAAATATGTTGATAGTTATATCAGTCTATCTATTGATTTAGTTATATCTATTTGAATTTGCTTATATATATATATATATATATGTCTATTCATATCAATCGATTGATCTGTTTGGGAATATTTTTCGTACAATTTCAGTGTATATACGTTTATTCATATTTGCCTGTGTACCTATCTACTTATTTATCTATCTCTGTCTATATCTATCCATCGTTCTTTCTTTTTTCTAAATCTATCCAGCCCAGTCATGTCTCTTTATATGGCAGTCTTCACACACAGTTCATGTCTGTCTATCCATCTCACTCTGTTCCAATCTATTTTTAACGTAAAAACAATTTCATATCTTTTGAAGCCATGTTCACATCAGTTGTATTTTCGATTATCTTAAAAGCTTCTTTCAAAAAAAAAAAAAAAAAAAAAAAAATCCGTTTGCATCTTTACTTACCTATCTGCATATGTATGCAAATATTTTGCAGCGATCTCATTCTATTCACGCTTTTATTTGCTTCTTATTTAAATGACGATTTATTTGAAGGGTTTTAAATGCTTAGAAAAAAAATATTCTAAGTTGATAAAATATGCAGTCTTTCCCTGTGTATATGTAAAAAAATTCACTTTAAGAAAATAACAATAGATGTGTTAGTTGATATTTATTATTACTTTTATTTTACTTTTTTGGGGAACTGGTTTCATTAAATTCCAGGTAAGAAACACATCTGCTTTTAACAATGTATTGGTGAGTTTCAGAGGACGAAAAAGAAAAAAAAAAGAAAACAACAACAAGAGAGAGAAAAAAAAAGAAAACAACAACAAAAGAAGGAAAACAACAAAGAAAGAAAACAAGCTAACAATGAAGAAAGAAAAACTAACAACGTAGGAAAAAGCTAGCTAGCAATGAAAAACAAAACAAAAAAAGCTATTAACGAAGGAAAAGAATAAATAATCGAAGATCGAAAAAGTAAAGAAAAAACCTAAAAATAAAAAAAGCTCAGAAGAAAAAAAAAAAGAATAGAAAATCTTAAAATGAAGAAAGAAAGAGAAAGAAACACCAGATACCAACAAAGAATGAGGAAAGAAAGTTAACAAAAGAAAAGCTAACAACAGAGAAAAAAAAATCTAAGAAAGAAAGAAAGAAAGGAACGAGATTCAAATAAAGTGATTTCCACCCCATTTACAAGAGTAAATGCAAATAAAATTCTGGTGGAGATGTGGTTAGCTATTTAACAGTCCAATACTACAGTAGTGGGTTTGATTCGCACTACAACCCCAATATCTTTTTCATAACTGTATAGCATGACATTACATCTAGGACTGGAAAAATAGCTTTTTTTTTAAATTCACATGTTAAAATTTGAAAACTTAATAGAAATGATAATAATGACTTTAAATTATATATATCATACACACATGAAAGAAATGTTTGTCTGTCTTCTACAGATGTGCAAATAGTTTGGTGTGGAGTAACAAAACAGCTTATTTATTAGACCCAAAGGAAAGCGTTCTGATAAAAACAATTTTCCTTTCCCAAAGGAAAATGTGGGGTTCTTAATGAAAGGATTCTATAACAAACAATTTATTGGAAACCATGTTGCTGCGAGTCATAAATCCTACAGATTTTTGATTTCCTGAATTCCGAAGAAAAAGAATAGTAACATTTATTTTCACAAAAATAATTACTAAATAACCATTAAATTGGCTTTGTGTAATAGTTAGCCAGCTAGTCTCGCAAGCCAATTACAGAGTAATGAGTTCGATTCTCACTGGGTTTCCTTACTTCTGCCCTTGTGTCAAACAAAACAAAGCCTAGTAGGTATGTACAAAGATAATCACAGAGAAAAAAAAAGAACTAAAAGGTATGAAAGAGAAGGACAAGAAAAGACTGAAAACGGAAAAGAGAAAGAAAAATACGAAAATCAAGATACAAGACGTAGAACTAAAAAAAAAAAAACCTCAAAATAAAAAGAAAAGGTCAGAAAGTGTAAAAGAAAAACTTTGACCCGAATTGGTGGTACCTGTCAAGGTCACATGCGTCAAATACATTTGTTTGAAAATTTTTGGATAGAAATGCTTCATAACATGAAATTGGTAGCATTCTTTTTTGTATTTGAGAATACTTGAAAGCATAAAACAGTGAAAATTATTTATATTAACAATGGTTGTTACCGGAAAATGAAGGATCAAAAAAATTCATGCTGTTTCTCCGTTGTTACTTTAAGCATAGACAAGAACGGTAAAATAAATGTTAAATGTTTGATGACGTTAATCAATTTATAAACCTTCACAAAATATAATGTTCAATATTGGTTCTCGTTACGTTTTTAACGTACAAATGAATGAAAAGGAACACTGACATAAAAAGCGGACCTGGGTGTTTTATTTAAAGCAGGGTAGAGAAATGCTTCTACCCTAAAACAGTCACTTGAGTTCAAATTGAGCGCAACCAAGAAAACCCTAGGTATCATGGCTGCAGTTCCATTTCCGGTCCCTCACTCCTACAATTCCCAGTCACTGAAGGTAACTATTCCCTACTAATAAAAGGGGAGCAACTCTATATTTTTGTTAAGGCTGACTTAACACTTTCCTTTTTTTTTTTTTCTTTTTTTTTTTTTTGAGTAATTAACAATAGCGAGAACGCTTGGGTTTAATTTATAGATGCTTCTCTTTTGTGCAATTTCGCTTTGGCCAATTCCAGCTTGGTCCTGTTCTATTCCAATTCGCATTTGTTTCCACGGGAAGTGATGGAGATGGTAGGTCAAATGTTTCTATAAGCAAATCAAATGGAATGGTTGACATGTTGTCAAATATGTTCCTGACGTATCTGGGACGTAACTGATTTTTATGCCATGCCCAGAACTGCTTTCCAACTTGAACGTTATAAACAAACTGTCCTTTTCTTTTGGAGATGATACCAAGTGTCCAGTTTGATTGCCCAGGTTTGTAGTTTCTCGTAAACACTGGTATGCCTACTAAAAAAGTTTGTCCTTTATTTATTGATCGAATTTATTGTCCTTTATTTATTGATCGAATATGTGTTATGCAACTTGACCTGCAAAAATGACTGAACACCAACGATATGAATTGTGCTCCATTGTCCGAGACTAATGTCTCAGGCCGGCTGTATTGACTGAATAACTGTTTAAGAACGGTTGTAGTTGAATAGGTGTCTGAATTTTTCATCAGAAAAATCTCAAGCCATTTGGAATGGGCATCCACGACTACCAGAAAACTCAGTCAAGAGTTACCTCCCTTACTTGGAAGCAGCTGGCTCTATCAATGGCCTGTCTTTTCGATATCAGTCCACTTTGGGCCAGTGCACTATACTGCGGGCTATGGCTTTTATCCAATTAATGCCAGGATGTCCTGAATGTGGCTATTTGAGGGCAGCTTTCCTGAGCTTCATGGAAACCGCAACACGATCAGCAAACATCAGACACTCATTGAAACACTGTCCAGCTTAAATTGTTGAAGGTCTCTGGAGATCAAGAAGCCATGAATGTCCGAGAAATTTACGAACTTTTTGTATCTTTAAATCCCGTTTCCCCATTTAATTTCCACTCTTGTCACTGGAATTGTTCGGCTACAACCGTAGAATGTGTACTGGAAATCATCCTCAATGCTGATGACAGTGTCGTAACCTGAGACTGATTGTAAATTGATGAGGTGTTGCAAGGCATCGGCCAGACTAAATTTTCTAGTCATGTGGTACTGTATCTCAAAATCATACCACAATAAGATGATTACCCAGCGTTGTAGTCGACAAGCTGAGAACACTGGAATTCACTTTTTTGAGTCAAATATTGACAGTAATGGTTTGTGGGCTGTCCGGAGTGTGAAGCGGCACCCAAATAGCATCTTGGGAAATGTCTTTACAGCAAGAATTAGTGCAAGTGCTTCCTTTTCTACTTGGCTGTTGTTGCGTTCAGCGGGCGTCAAGGATCTGACTGAATGCATGATGGCCTTTTCTGTTTTTTCATCAAATATGTGTGAAATCTCTGCCCCCCACCATGACTTGAGGAATCAGCTACTAGAAGTATCTTCTACGTTGGGTCAAAATATGTGAGTAGCAGATCTGAATTGATTAATCCTTTAATCTTTTCAAAAGATAGTTGATAATCTGAAGTCAGGACTATTTGATGTCTTTTGCTAAGTTTGTTGAGTTGAGACCTAATTTAGCGTTGTGAAAGTAGAAAACTTCCGTTGCGGCTCAACAACAAAACGAGAAACAAGCGTAAGCTGCATACATCTGACTGGGGGTGGCATACGTTGAATAGCTGCCACTTAAGCCGGATCTGAACGACGACCTTAGCGGTCGAAAATGAATCCCAGGTATTTAATAACTTATAGCTTTTTCGTAATGGGTTTAAGTACCAGTGTGGCTTCGACTTGAGTGCAGCGTCCCAGGTTACTTGTAAAAACTGGAGAGAAGGGCTTTATTATATCTCCGGTCTGGTCGGTAATAGCACTCTGAGCAGAAGATGTGGATACTGCATTACAAAAAAAAATTAAAAGGGATATGGAGAAGACCTAGAGACTTGATAAAATCAAGTCCTTAAAGGTTGTGTCTCGAATCGGCAGCATTTTTCCCCGATACTGTCTTATCCTTAATCTTGATTGTTACAGCCAGTTCACTCTTAATATGAACATAATCCCGGGGAACATTCCACACGACATGTCTTGTAGATGTTAGTGGAAGCTGACGTATAGTTTTCCATAGTTTCTGTGAGATGAGAGTAAAGTCTGAGGCAGTACCAATTTGCAAACGAACTGGATGGCTGTTCAGTTTTACTGACACATATTTCCGGTTTGACTGAGATAGAGAGAAAAGTTGCTCCCAGACGTTTTGTGTGTGTGTGTGTGTGTGTGTGTTTGTGTTTTCTTTCCAGTCTGCGTTTGTTGTGTGGTCGCTTGTTTGTTATTTTGTGCACCGGTGGGGTGCAGAATCCTTCTTTGAGTCCTTGCTGGTGGCATTCGCGACAGGGGTGAGTTTTGAATGGACATTTCCGAGCAAAATGCCACCCACCACAATTCCAGCAAGCAGATGGAGGTTTATTTTGTGTTGAGCTAGGTAATGTTGGGTACTACTGTCCTTGAATCGTATTGATTGGGAATGTTGTTTCAGCTACTGACAGTTGTACCATATCTGAATCATGCTCAAGGTTCACCTGCCGCTGACATTCCTCAGCCACTTGCTGCAAAGTAATGTCTGGATTTTGTTCTATTTTGGATAGAATCCTTGTGCGGACATCCCTATCAACTGCGGAACTCAACCAACATGCAAATATCAAACGCTTGATCTGTTCATCTGCGATGGATGTGATTTTAAGCCGCTCACATTCCTTGGAGACGATGCGTGCATAAGTTCTGAAATCGTATCACATTTTGTGATAATTAGGCAGTTGACTATTGCGTTGAAAAGTGATGTGTGCTCACCAAAAGTCTGTTTTAAGGTCTCTACTGTTTCTGTGAAACTATAATCCAGTGAGTGCTCAAACAGAATGTAGTTGGAATACCTATTATGTTCAGTTGGGTCAATTTTTTTTAACAGAAGCCTCACCTTCCAATCGTCAGTTTGTTCTCTAAAATCCACTTTAGAGATCCTCAAACTTAGCGAACCATGTCAAGAAGGTCGATTTCATATCAGTATCATAGTAAAATTGTTATAGAATTTTCGAAAGCCTCTCCCAACATAATCTATTTCGTTTATGAAGGAGTTTGAAGCGATGCACTAAGTTTCTCTGTAAACAGTTTCCAACAACCAGAATGCTGATGCAAAAGTTGCTGTATTGCTGGGTCCATTGTATATGAAATGCAAGTTCCAGGAATAAGATCTCTTTCGTCAACGAATAAGTTAAGTTTTTATCGTACCTGAAATAGATTTCTATGTACACGAAAACTCAGCGTCTAAAGATCCAAATCTGAAACCACGAGCGTGTCCTGAAAGGAATCCTACGTTTTCAGTTTTTTAAGTTGATTCCCTCATGGTGAATATTTTCACGTTTTTCGAAATTAGTCGTCGCCAATTTTGTTACATTTTTAACGTAAAAACAGGTGAAAAAGGACACTTAAATGAACAAAGCGGACGCGAGTGTGGGAAATAAGGAGTTTTATTTAGGGGAGGGTAGATAAATGCTTCTATCCTAAAACAGTCATTTAGGTTCAAGTTGTGTGCGATCAAGAAATCTCTTGTCTTCATTTCCTGTTATTATGGCTACAGTTCCCTTTCCAGTCACTCACTCATACAATTCTGTCACATGAGATAACTGTCCCCAAAAGAGGAGCAATTCTATATTTTAAGGCTGATCTAAATGTACTTGATCACTAACTTTAGTTTGGTTTGACTCAAAACCAGAAATAGGGTGCACCCAGTGAGAATCGAACTCACTAATAAGAGTCTTCTATTGCACCTCGTGGGTAAAAAAAAACCCTATCCGGGGTTTCATCTAATATTCTTCCTGTTCATGAATGGCAGTTTTGATAATATATATATATATATATATATATATATATATATATATATATATATATATATATATATTTTTTTTGTCTTAAGTCTGTTATGTCGATTATTTTAATGTAGTTATTTACAAACGGTCATTCATTCAGACTGCTCATTAAAAATGGTCACGTATTATTTAAGTATTTAAAAAATTATTCAATTTATTTAAAATTTAATCCTTACTCTTGGAAACAACTTATCACATTTGATAATGGTTGATTTTGCGAAAGAATGTAAACTTAAATTACAAATTGATTAATTAGAAATATCGGATGAATTAAGCAATAATTTGACTGAATTAATCCGACTAGGCATCCGTGTTGTTAGCGCAAAAGCCTATATACTGAAAGGTTCAATATTCTTTTCTTTCAAGATGCTTATTGGTTTCTTTGTTTAAATAGCATGACAAACATTGTGGCTTATTTAATGCCAAAGGCATTCTTATAGTAGAATAGCAGTTGAGAGGGTAAGGGGTTTCTTAGCTTTCCCAAGTGTATTAGTCTGGAAGTAAATGCATTAGCGCGACTGAAGTTTGAACTCTCAGTCCAGATCCTTAACCGTTATGCAACGAGGATTACTCTCCACTTTAATATATATTTCTTTATTTTGGATTTCCAAACTGAATGAGTTTTATTTCATTCTTATATTCATTTTACTTACAATCCCTTTTGAAAGGAGAGATAGTAAGAAAAATTGTTTTCTGATCAAATTCTTTGGCGAATCAAAAGAAGGTTGATTGAGAAAAATGTACAAGTTATTATTTTGGAAAATGAATTCTGTGACTTGAGTTCGAAACCTAAACAAAGCAGTTCGCATTTCCCTTTGCCCTAATGCCCTTGAGAAAACCACGAATCCATCTCTATGCTTACTTTTGGACTAATATCCTTATATTCTGAGCTATGGGTTAAGTAGTATCACCACTTGTTTGCTTGGGTTATATGGCATATCAACCTTTGTAGGTTATTTAATATCAAATCCATTTTTATACAAATAAACTGTTCTATTTCAAACAATTCAGTTTAGCATGAGTACAGTTAGTCAAAAACATTTCTATTTCAAGCTATTCAGTTTAGTCAAACAGTTTTATTTCAAACAATTCAGTTTAGTATACGTATAATTTCTGTTTACTCACAGTTAAATGTCAAAACTATTCTATTTCAATCAAGTCTATTTGACCCATAGATTGGACCCTATCAGGTGCTAACACTCCAGGTCAAAGTAGACCTGGGGACGATAGTAATGAAGGGGTACTCCACATTCCTCAAAGCTCCAGCAGAACTGGAACCTCACCATCAGATTGTTTAGTGTCATATCCTGGACACTCGTTGAGGCGGAGTCTTAACCCTCTTCAGAGAAGCAGTCGATGTATTCTACAGCCCCAGCCGACTTGGCAAAGTATCACTATTGTCTTCTTACTTGGATAGATTTGGGATAAGATAAACCCAGATAGTTTGGTATGTCATCAAACAAAGCAAAGTCTAGTCTAGGAGAAGGAAAACTCTGAATTCAAACCTGTTAAACTCCGCTTTAAAATTGACCTTGTGTCATATCCTGCCCGAGCGGAGGGGTTGGTAAATAGGATCAAACAAAGCAAAGAAATCAAAAGGTACATTTTTTTAAAAGAATGCAACAGAAGATTGAAAATATAGTTTTACTTACAATCGAGCATGTGCAAGTGAATCAAGATACGGCATGAATAACCCATTAGAAGTTGATGTGCCGTTAAACAAATAAACAATACTAAGGTTGATTGAGTTGTTTAACCTTGTTACAGCAACCAGTCTAAGAGAAGGAAAACTAAATTAAAACCAGCTTTATTCCACCGTAGAATAATTACATCCTTATCTCTCCAGCTCAGGATTAAATTGCACCCCTCCCCCTCTTCTACAAGGGTGGCTTAGATACTAAACAACCCACTATGGTTTACATGCCGTTAAACGAAAAAAAAAAAATTATTACCGTGTGTCGTGAGGCGAAATGAATGGATAAGTTCATATACCTGAATACGTTTAGATTTGAAGTTATCAAGCGTTGAACTGAGAATGTTAGATAAATTTGGAGAAAGAAAGAAAATGCTATCTTACCAATGTTTTGTGCAAATTCGTCCGAGCTGATGTTTGGACTTCGTCGTTTTCTTGGTCGACCCTTCTGTAACGTTCCTACACCGTTGTAATAGGGTACCTGGCCAGCGTTCATATCTGGTGACAGGGCTATATACTCTGCATGGTAGGAGTTCTCGTAATGGACCTGGCAGTAAACCAATTGGTCACGGAGTCCGAACGTGTCACCTGCTTGAAGAGCCTTGTTGCACGTAAAACAGGTGAAGCAGGTCACGTGATAGACGTGATTTCTGGCACGCATCACTAAGTCTGTCGACTGGATTCCCATGTTGCAACGCGCGCAACGCTGTGTGTTAAATAACCTGCAAATACAGATGAAACGACATAGACAAATTTTAATGAAATGAGCGAGAAAGGCACACAAATGAGACCAATTTGAGACAGATATATAGATATATATATATATAGGTAGACATTCAAAAGAAGGTCGCAATACAAACTGACAGAAAGATAGGCCGACAGATAAAACGAGAAAGTTGTAATCAATAAAAGCATGACCGATGTACAAATAGATATAGAAAGAGTCTATATCTATTCCAATAAATTCGGACCGAAAGTTGATAGATAGATAGATAGATAGATAGATAGATAGATATGAATAAATATATATATGTGTGTGTGTGTGATGGTACATGTGTTTTAAACGAAAGGAGCCATTGCACAGTAAGTGCAAGCCTCTGAAATTAGGAGACACGTTCACATACCTCGCCAGCAATATCTCATCTGCTAAAAGTGATGTCAACATACACCTAGCAAATGCGTGGACTGCTATCGATAGATTGGCTTTCATAAAGAAGTCTGATCTATCCGACAAAATAAAATGGAATTTTTTCCAACCTGTCGTTGTGTCAATATTACTGTATAGATACACCAAATGGACGCATGGAGATAATCTATATAGAAACTGCACAAAAATGCTACGTGCGGTTTAGAACAACTCACGGAAGCAACACCCCACAAAACAGCAGCTGTATGGCCACTTACATCTCATCTCAAAAACCATCCAGTCAGACGAACAAAACGTGCAGGACACTGTAGGAGAAGCAAAGGACAGACTAATAAGCTCTTCTATGGACTCCTACCCATGAATGTGGCAGGGTTAACTTCCTTGCAAGAACTTATTTATATCTTTGTACGGACAGTGGGTGTAGTTTAGAGAACCTACCAGAAGCGATAGATGATAGAGAGGGATGGAGAAAGTCAAGAAAATCGATGCTGTCAGCGCGACTTGAGATAATGATGACACACACACACACACACACATATATATATATATATATAAAGTTATACGATATCAAGTATTCTTATTTGAAGTAAATAATTTGTACACAGTTGTATAGTTTCAAGTATTTCTATCCCATACAAAATATTTTTCAAACGGATCACTTTCACCCAAATATGGGACCAAAACAGATACTACCACTCCGGGTTAGAGTAAATCTAAGTATGATGGCAATGAAAATGTCACTCAGAGCTCCTGAACTGGAATATGAACATCAGGTGCAGGTTTCCATAACTAAGATACCCTTTTTTGGTTGCGGGGTGAGGGAGTCATGTCCCTATGCACAAGATGCAGTCGGCGTATTCTAATCCTAGTGGACAAGCCTAATCTTTTTCTTGGAAAGAATCATTTTCAAAGCTTAGCTTGGCACAAAGCCGAAAGGAGCACCCAGTGAGAATCAAAATCACTTACGATGATCTACTACGAGCATGCTGACTAGAGTATTACTTCAAGTGTCCTTTGAAAAGATTACTCATAAGGTTTTTTTTTGGGGGGGGTATTTGTTGCGTTGTTGTTGTTGTTTTTTTTTGCATGGCCCCAGTAGACGTCCATGAACCTGTTTATATTCATTGTCTTGGCAAAAACAAAAGTCTTTACAGAATGCAGGTCAAAGAATTGTAAGAGTCAAGTGCGTTTCCTCTTGTGCTCTTGATTTCTTTCTTCCTGCAAGTTGCAACTCAAAAGACAGGAGCAGCCCAAAAAAGTACCCACGTGCAATACTTTTTCTTCCTTCCTCTAATACTTGTAACTTCCGGGTAATTCACGACACCAGCATTTTTGTGTGTGTGGTGTTTTATTTCAGCTCATCATTGTCGCCTTTTGTTTTAATCACGACACGATAAAACAGAGAATAAACGCAAGAGGAAACACACAAACAGAAAAACACATATACAACCAGACAACTGACCGATAGATCGATAGCCACTAAGTTGGTCTCCCAAAGATATATCAATATCAAGTTCGATCCTTACTTGGTGCCCTGTAATTGGGTCAAACTTTGGGATTTTTCTACTTGAGATCCTACCATAAAGATTTAGCTCTTGTGTGTTCGTTTCACTCTGGATGCTCCGTAATTTTAGCCTTTTATCAAACTAAGTTGAGCACAGTAAATGAGTCACTTAATAGTCCTCTCATGCATCCAATCGCAAAAATCACTCACTCGCCAATTCACACAATCGTTCAGTCACTCACCCACGCAATATATCATTCTTTCTCAAATCACTTTCACTCACCCACTTGTTAAATAACTCTTTTAGTCATTCACCTCTTCGCTTGCATACTTTCTCTCACTCATTCACACTTTTTTTTTTTTTTTTTTTTTTTTTACTTACCTATTCCAGTGGGCAGCGTTTCAGTGACCAAATTAGAGTATTCTTCATTGCTATCCACTCATCATTTTTCTTAGCTTTGGTAACACACTTCACATTGCCCAATCCATTCTAATTTTTCGGTTATGGCAAGAGTCTGACCATACAGGGGCAAACATACAACTATATCATTTATTATAAGACATTTCACTTACCTTTGGTAATCTTCCCGGCAATAGTAGTTGCCCATGCGCTCATAACAAGATCGTTCTGTATCAAGCGTCGATTTGCACTCGTAACACTTGAGACAATTAAAATGCCACGCGTTATTTGCAACGTTTAAATAATAACGCTCCGTGATAAGATCCCCACATCCGGCACAAATAAACGGCTTGTGGTCATCTTGCGTAATCAAAGGACTCGGATGAAGTTGCTGTTGCTGATGATGATGTTGATGAAGGGTATGTTGTGGTTGATTATGATGGTGGTGGTGGTGGTTGCTGGTACCGTTGAGGTTGTTGCTTGCGTTAGTTGTACCGTTGCTGTTGTGATGATGATGGTGATGATGATGGTGGTGATTGCTGTTGGTACCGTTACTGTTGCCGTTGCTGTTGCCGTTGATGTTATTGTTGTTGCCATGGTGATGATGTTGGTGAGTTGTCGCCCCGATGACACCAGCAGCCCCTCGACTCATGCGACCTTCCACAACGCCGGGATGAACAGCACCAACGACGTCCGGTATGGGCATGTCTGACAAGCCGACAGCACCGGGTCCCATGTTCAGACCGTTGTTCCCCTGCAAATGGACAATAAAATCACCTCTGTAGTTACTACCATGGCATGACGAGTCCACTTCTAATGTATAAGACCAGTCTGGGGTGTTAGATGGGGAAATCGCTTGCTTCATTTCCATCAGCGGAAGTTGCTGGTCAACCTCAGATGACTTGGCCTTCTGGGAAATAAGAAGAAGAAATAATAGTACTGACAATAAAAGGATTGATAACGAGAATCAGACAGAACAGGCCGCAAGTCAAGAAATCTATCGGCAGATTACTGAAATTGTAATAACATGATTTAGTCTTAAAATAACTAGCAGTAATTACTCGTGTTACATACTGACTCAAAGATAGTGACTATTAAAATTATAGATTGTTGTAGAGTCGATTTATAAATGCTTCGTATAAACTTTGGTATTTAAAGGATGTTTTATTCGTTTGTTGTTAATTTACGATTAATCACTACCTTGTTTAGATCGAGCGTGATGAACGGAAGATGATTTCGGTTTCTAAATCTCACGCCGCCTTTTTTAGAAGGCATGCGATATCTGAGAACGAAAGAAGAAGGTTCCAGGATAGTTCTAATGAAACATTGCACAATCGAAACGGATTTCATTAGGTATTATTTTCTACCAAACTCTACAACATTGAAATTATAAAACCAAAAAGAAAATGTTGGTTGGGTTTTATGGCATATCAACCTTTCGAGGTTATTCTTAGCCAAATCCATTTTCATGCAAATAGTCAGCTCGATTTCAAACAATTCAGTTTAGCAAAAGAAAATGTAGCTGA
>CAUZXS010005245.1:7500-60030 GCA_963585895.1 Sepioteuthis lessoniana | reverse complement strand
ACACTTGAAGTGGAGGTGGCTCCTTTTCATTTAAAACACATAAATACTGTTTTATTTATGTTCACATAGCAGCCAATGCATTCTGCTGCTTGCTCTATGCTATGCAAGTGCTTTTACGAGAAGGCTGAGTTGTCTGAATCGGTTATAGTTTCTGCTGAATATCGTCTGCTTTTTGTGAGACCGTTTTCTTTTATTAGAACTATCGACGTTTGAAGTATATTTTCTAACCTGATAATTTTTTTAAAAAAGTATAGTGCTAATGTATCTCTTTTCAAGACTCCAGCAACAATTTTGAAGAAGTTGATGTCGCCATCAGGTGAGCAAATCATTGCTTTCGTGTTTTTGTAAGGCATTGTTAGAGCGGTAACAGTTTCTTTGGAGAGACCATATTTGTTCCATTTTCTTCTTTTTGTATGGAATCAAATGCTTTGGAGAAATCTACGGACAATTTTGTTGCCTAAAGATTTTTTGGCATGTTCTGCTTCGATGATTCAGCATATAGTCAGAATCCTTGAGGTTTTCCAAAAACATTCTGATTTTTCCAAAGAATTTTCTCGATTTCAGATTTGATACAATTGAGAAGCAGGGTATTATAAACCTTAGTAGAAATAGCTGTAATGGTTATGCTTCTATTGTTCTTTGCGATTCCGCGGTCACCTTTTTTGGGGAAAGGGAGGATCCAACTTTTTGTCCATTTCTTTATTGTGTTTTATTTATAGACAGCATTGCATAATCGAAGAATGTTATTAAATTTTCTTGTCTTCCATACTTCAGAAGGTATTTTGTCGAGGCCTACAGCGTTTCTCCTTTCATTTTTTCAGTACTACGTCAAGTTCTTCTTCCATAAACTGATACCGCTTGATGTATCGTTGGTCATTAATAATTTTTTGATATGTCAATCAATGACTCAAGGAAAGTTTCCTAGAAGATTCTTGATATGTTCTTTCTATTTTTAAAGTCTTTCTGGTTAGCTGGCTGCTTTTAGTTTTGCTCTTGAGATGTTCTTTCTTCAGTTCCATTCATTTACTGTCTGCCATGCCAATCATGACTGTCTATCTTCTATCAACTTTCTGATTTTATTAATTTGGTTTTGAATATATTCTTATTGTTCTTGTTTGGTATGTGTTAGTTTTCTGTGGACTTTCTTAAGTTTCTGCACTTGGCCATTTATCGAGTTTGTTTTGTTAACCAAGGATACTATTTTTGTGTCATCATGTTTTTCCCTAACTGCTATTGCCTTCCATGGAACTCTAAATTTGACTCTTGGTTGGGTTGAAATACACTCAGCTACTACTTCTATATGAAAAATTCTCTCTCTCTCTCTCTCTCTCTCTCTCTCTCTCTCTCTCTCTCTCTCTCTCTCTCTCTCTCTCTATCTATCTATCTATCTATCTATCTATCATTATGTCGTGCTTCTAGCACAGATTTCCCTGACTCGCTACCACCATTCGTCTATATCATTCATCGTTTCTGGCAGGTCTTCTAGACTACATCCTGTATCCGTACAGAGCTGTTGTAGCTAAGTTTTAACTGGTCGTCCAACACTTGCTCGTCCGTGTGAAGGGGTCCATAGGAGAACCTTGCTTATGAATTCGTCCTTATTTCTCCAACAGTGTCATGCAAATCTTTTTGTCTGATTTGGATGGTTTTTGAGATGGGACGTAGGTGGCTGTAGAGTTGCTGTTTTGTGGAATGTTGCTTCCAGGTGTGTGTGTGTGTGTGCACCCAAATTCCCTGCACCAGCAAGATGCAACACAAGGTCAATTTTTAATCAGAGTTTAACAGATTTGAATTCAGAGTTTTCCTTCTCTTAGATCAGTTGCAATGCCAAGTGTAAAGAACCCAGTCTGTTCTACTACTTACCCATAGCCAGAGGGAGAATATTTGGATTCATACCTTTCCCAAGGGTATTAGTCTTAAGGGAAATGCAAATAGCATCATCTAAGACTTAAATGTGGGTTACTTTATCCATTTCCTACAATGGTAACCATTACACCATGAACACTTATATATATATGCACTCATATATATGTATATGCATATGCATACAGATATATATATATATATATATATAAACATATATATATATATATATATATATATATGTATGTATGTATATATATGTATGTATGCATGTATATATATAATAATATAGGTATATATACATATGTATACACACACACACACACACACACACACACACACACACACACACACACACATATATATATATATATATATATATATATATATATATATATATATATATTAATAACACCTTCCAAATCATTTTTAATTGCCTATCCCTGTGAAATGGCCCATTCCAATGACATCACAGAAGCAGAAACGTATGTTTTTATGAAATGGTTGTTTTTATTAAATGTATGTTTTTGTGAAATGTATGTTTTGTGAAATTTGATTAATAAACTTGTTTAATTATTTAATGGTGAACATGAAATGTTCTATTGATATATAAATTCTCTTTTTCAAGACAGCATGATATAGCAAAAAGACACATTAAGTTTGTCTCTACCTGGGTTTGCAGACATTGCATGACTGTCACCATTTAAAAAAAAGCCTGCATTTTTCAAGCAGTTATCTTGAGTGATAAGATTTAGATATAACAATTTATGAATTCTTCATGTCTCTCTAAATACTTCCAGTCTCTATCAAACTTACCAGAATGTCAATAAACCACTCTTATTCATTTATTTTATATGATGATGGGAAATAAAGCTGCAAAACCCTGAAGAACTAAGATTGGTTCACTGGTTTTATAACATGTCAACCTTGCTGGGTTATTTAAAGCCAAAGTCAGTCTTCTTTCAAACAGTTATAAGTAATTTATGATAATCATTTGGAAACAATAATTGCTTCATTATATATTTTTGATATAAACAATTTATACAATTATATGATTTCAAGTAACTATCACTGCTTAATAATTCATTTGTTTACAGATGGTTATGTTATCTAGTATTTCAATCTAATACAAATAAATTGTACACAGTTACTCAGTTTCAAGTATTCCTATCTAATATTAATAATTTCCACATTTAAAATATTTCAAGCAATTATGAGGTTTCACACAACAAATAATAGTAATCCTTTGTAAACAATTATAGTTTCGAGTAACTATTCTTAATACAAATGGCACATAGTATCCCTATTGAATATTGATAATTTTCAAACAGATCTATTTGACCTATAGATGGGACTGTAACAGGTATTACCACTGGAGTGGTCCTGGTAGTAATGGCAATGAATGGATACTCCATACTCCCCATACTTCCTGAACAGGAACCTCTTCACTGGTTGCAGTTTAGTGTCATACCCAGAGCACTCTTGTTTGTGGGTGGAGTCTCATATATGACCAGTAACCATTACACCATTCATATCTCCAGCTCTATATTACATTAGTAAAAGTTAAATAAAGGTTTTATCACCACAAATAGCAGGCAAACGAATTTTTTAAAGTTATTTTCTAGGCAAGAAAAAACATGCATACAGCAATCATTTGTACAACTATTTTATCTTTAAAGATAATTTTGATTTCATTTAGATAAAATTACATTGCTTATTGTTTTTTTTTTATTTTTAAAATAACTGGTAATTTTAAAAAATGAAGAGAATCATATAATCATAATTTTTCACTTGTTTATGATAAACATTTGCCATTATATTATTAAATCTTAGCAAAAAGTTATCTTATCATTGTTGTTTTCTGTATTCATTTAACAGTAAGTAATGTCCTGACATATTGTTTAGGATTTTCTTTTAATGCACAATTATTTTGACCACAAGTATACACACACACACACACACACACACACACACACACACACACACACACACACACACACACACACACACACACAGTCAACAGGAATGTAAAAGAATCTATATTACAGGGAAGTAATTTTTGGAATATCCAATCTCTTATAGAAATATAAATACCCACCAATAAAAAGAAAATTAGACACTTGAACATTTAATATATGTGTGTTGGCATGGGTGTTTTTAATTCTAAGAACCAATCATTTTCATTTTAATTCTGAGAACCAATCATTTTCATTTTAATTTTAAGAACCAATCATTTTCATTTTAATTTTAAGAACCAATCATTTTCATTTTAATTCTGAGAACCAATCATTTTCATTAAATTTAATTAGTTGACATGCTTGCAAACTAATACCATGACAGGATGCATACCCTGTTATTAGGGTTTAGAATTTACAGACTGTATCCCCTGCATATGGGTAACAGCCTTCCCTGATCCCCCAAAAAAGGCTGCTCTGGATATGACAAAACTACATCTGATTGTTAGGGTCCAGTTCTGGTGATTTGCTGAGTGTGGTGACTCCTTTTATTGGTATGACTCCCAGGTTCACTCTGACCCCAAGTGGTAGTACCTTTTAGAGTCTCATTAACAGGTAAAATAGATCTTTTTAAAAACTATTTATACTCAATTGGACTGTGTATAAAAAAAACGAAAACAAAATAACTACAAAAAAATGTAAATATGAATATATAAGGAATATGATTCCCTAACCTCTAGCCACAAAATAACCCAAAGTGAGTCGACATAACATTAAATGATTTTAACTAATATGTTTTTTCATCTTAATTTTTGTTGCTTTTTATCACAATATGTATGAATATATTCATGTGTGTGTGTGTGTGTGTGTGTGTGTGTGTGTGTGTGTGTGTGTGTGTGTGTGTGTGTGCTACATTGTACACACACACTTGGTATTCATGCTGAGTGGTATATAAAACAAATCAGCTCAGCTCCAGGGGACCTTCCCCCAAGCAGCACCTCCCCATTTATCCAATGGGTTTATTGCCTAGCACATGAGGTACATTAAAAAGAGAATTCTATCAGAGCTGAGCTATTTTTGGCATAATCCTTCTGATAGGATTGCTTTTTGTGTGGTCCTTACTTTAAACTACCCTTGTGTCACATGCGCGGTTGTGAGGCGGGATGAATATCCACTACCAAGTCTAATGCTTTTCTAAGTTCTGCACTACATAAAAACAGATATAGATTATTGATACTTCCCATGACAAAATGCTTAACTAGCTAGTTTAGTTGTCCATAGTTTGAAAGTTTAATTCTCAGTGGGTACTTCATACTTTTGGCCTTGTATCAAACTAGGCAAAGATATCACAAGATATGATTGATTTTAATGGTATGTCACTCTGTCTTGGGTTATTTTATGACAAGAGGTTAAGGGATCAACTTCATATTTCCATATGTAGTTGTTTCTTAAGTGTTTCTTGGCATTAAATAACCTACAATGGTAGATATGGCATGAAACCAAATCAAACCAATCTTAAGAGTTTTTTTCTGTACACAGTCCTATTTTTAAACAGATCTATTTGGCCCATTGAAAGGACCCTAAAAGATGTTACCACACTAGGTCAGAGTGGACCTAGGAGTAATGTCAGTACATTCTAAACTCTGCCAACAAGGCAAGCAAATTAGGCAAAACTTAGTAAATGACAACAGATATAAGTTATGTAAATATCTTGAGGTCTCTCAGAAATTCATAGCTTGACCCACCTCATTGTAAAATAGAAGGGTTAACAGTTTGTGTGGGACATATTGTTGGAATTTTCTTTCAAATAAGAACACACACACACACACACACACACACACACACACACACACACACACACACACAGAGTCTATAACACACAGAGTCTGTAATACCTCCTGGGGACTTGTTCACCACAATCTATCAATTTAACATATATATATATATATATATATATATATATATATATATATAATCAAGTTAAAAGTGAATGATTAATTTGTATTTATTAAAATGTTTTAGTAAGTGCACATTTCACTTTTATGCTGGTACTAGAATTTACATGTTACACTCTTCAGGGAACTTAGAACAATGGCCTTTATTTCAACTGCTATGTTTGTAGTTACCCATAAAACTATTATTTATTGATTATTACACACAACCTAGAGACCCACCATGTATATTAGTAGATAAGCTAAAGTCTCTTTTTATTTGGAAAATATACTATGAAGAAATGCATATGACTTATCTACCAAACCTTTTATCCTGAGCTTGAAATTTATTGAAAAGAATACTGATTATGACCCTGAATAGCCCTATCAATTAATGAATTTTAATACATTAAATATGATTCATATTTACATGTCCACCATCCAATTAGCACAATGGTTAGAGTGTTCACTGAATGGACTGGGAGACATGGGTTCAATCCCAGGTTGAGTTATACCAAAGACTCAAAAAATGGTGCTTGGTATCTCCTTGGTTGACATTCAGTATTATAATGTACGGATCAAGGGTAAGTGGAACAATCCAGGGAAAGTAGTAGTCCCATCCCCTACACCTCAGTGTAGTAGCTATTGCAAAGGGATCCTTCAGGTTGCCCTTAGCTACAGTCGGCCAACTTATTTACTTACATGATGATAGCAAAACAACCTCATAAATGAAGGATTGAGAGTTCAAGAAATTGGGTAGTGCTTAGGGACCTAAATCACTAAATGGCTCATTTAGTAAAAATCTTAAAATGTTTTAACTGTCTTTTAATTATTGTTGCTCTATTAATATACTCCACTTGATATGGTTATAAGAGTACACTGTGACACTGGAAATAAACACCCCAAAGATTTTTCTAGATTATTTGTGGAATTCAGCTTAAGAAAAAATATCTATTTAAGATTATATACTCGGTTTAATCAAAAGTTTTGAAATATTTTAGTCACTTGAGGTATAATTCAGTAGCTCATGATGCTTTTATTCAGGTCATGAAGGTGATGAAGCACTCTGGATTGTGAGATGCTGAGCTCACCTTCCCTGGTCTCACAGTTTAAAGTACTTAAAACTGTAAATTCTGCGGCAAATCCACTAAGCAGCACTCAGAATTTACACTTTAATCCTACCTGAACTTGTCTGATTATCAAGGTTCTTGCAACCAAAGCAAAATTTCTTGAACCATCTGGTTACTCTTCTGTGATCAACGGCGCCTTCACCTTTTGCACAAGAAATATTTTTGGTTGGTTCTATGGTGTTATAACCCAATTTGAACTTGTAAAGTTAAGTTCCCAAATTAGACTATGTTATACATTCTTCTGCAAGGTTTTCAAATCACATATAGGGTGAAGCAATGCACACCAACTACTATGATACAGCCAACTACAGCAAGTACTTCCTACGACTTGAACTGTTTCAGTTGTGGGATATACATGTCACATATTAACACATACCAAAATAAATAGAGACTCTACTTTGCCTGGGAAGGGTGTCCTAGTAGTGTAATGGTTAAAGTGATGGACTGCTGGATCAAAGTAAGTGAGTTTGAACTCCAGTCGCGCTATAACATTCACTTTCGGACAAATACCCTTGGGAAAGGTATGAACCCCCTTATCCTCCCAGCTGTGAGTTAAATAGTACCATTACTGTTCTTCTGGGAGAATAGCATTGGCATTAAATGACCTACAAAGGTTGATAAACCATTAAACAAAACAAAAAAAACAATCCATCTACTTTGCTTGACAGTATGGGGAGACTGATTGTGATCTAAAGCCCTGCACAAAGAGTTAGGCCCCTTAACTCCACCTATCTTATCCCATACTAATATACTACAGTGAGTTAAAAGTTTTGCAATATTTTGTCATACGATTGTACTTCTTGAGGAATTTTTTCTGTTTTAGCTCATTAAATAATATCATAAAAATTATATTGCATAGACTGTTTATTTCTAGAGTCTGCTAGTGCCTATATGTCCAGTGAGCTAGCAAAGAGATATCAGGCCATTATTTAGTGCCAAAAGTTAAACCTTCGGTGGAAATGGAATTGTGTGACATTTTTACTTTGTTTTTGTTCATTTTTATATTTCATCATTTCTTTTATTTTCATATTTTATTATTAATTTTACTTTTTAATTTTTGTATTATATCATTTGTTTTATTTTGTATTTTATACTTCATTATTTGTTTTATTTTGTATTTTTTTACTTCATTATTTGTTTTATTTTGTATTTCATTATCAATTTTTTTTTTAATTTTATACAATATGTAATTTGTTTTATTTTGTATTTTTATACTTCAATATTTATTTTATTTTGTATTTCATTATCAGTTTTATTTTTTAATTTTTGCACAATATGTCATTTGTTTTATTTTGTATTTCATTATCAATTTAATTTTTTAATTTTTGTACAATATGTCATTTGTTTTATTTTCTATTTTTATACTTCATTATTTCTTTTATTTTGTATTTCATTATCAATTTTATTTTTTAATTTTTGTATTATATAATTTGTCTTATTTTGTATTTTTACACTTCATTATTTGTTTCATTTTGCATTTCATTATCAATTTTATTTTTTAATTTTTGTATTATATGATTTTTTTATTTTGTATTTTTATACTTCATTATTTGTTTTATTTTGTATTTCATTATCAATTTTATTTTTGAATTTTTTTCACAATATGTCATTTGTTTTATTTTGTATTTTTATACTTCATTATTTGTTTTATTTTGCATTTCATTATCAGTTTTATTTTTTAACTTTTGTACAATATGTCATTTGTTTTATTTTGTATTTTTATACTTCATTATTTGTTTTATATTTTATTTCATTATCAATTTTTTTTTTTTTTAATTTTTGTACAATATGTCATTTGTTTTATTTTGTATTTTTATACTTCATTATTTGTTTTATTTTGTATTTTATTATCAATTTTATTTTTTAATTTTTGTACAATATGTCATTTGTTTTATTTTGTATTTTTGTTCTTCGTTATTTGTTTTATTTTGTATTTTATTATCAATTTTATTTTTTCATTTTTGTACAATATGTCATTTGTTTTATTTTGTATTTTTATACTTCATTATTTGTTTTATTTTGTATTTCACTAACAATTTTTTTAAAAAATTTTATACAATATGTCATTTGTTTTATTTTTTATTTTTATACTTCATTATTTTTTTTTATTTTTTATTTCATTATCAATTTTATTTTTTAATTTTTATACTTCATTATTTGTTTTATTTTGTATTTTTATACTTCATTATTTGTTTTATTTTGTATTTCATTATCAATTTTATTTTTGAATTTTTGTATTATATAATTTGTTTTATTTTGTATTTTTATACTTCATTATTTGTTTTATTTTGTATTTCACTAACAATTTTTTAAAAAAATTTTATACAATATGTCATTTGTTTTATTTTTTATTTTTATACTTCATTATTTGTTTTATTTTTTATTTCATTATCAATTTTTATTTTTTAATTTTTATACTTCATTATTTGTTTTATTTTGTATTTTTATACTTCATTATTTGTTTTATTTTGTATTTCGTTATCAATTTTATTTTTGAATTTTTGTATTATATAATTTGTTTTATTTTGTATTTTTATACTTCATTATTTGTTTTATTTTGTATTTCACTAACAATTTTTTAAAAAAATTTTATACAATATGTCATTTGTTTTATTTTTTATTTTTATACTTCATTATTTGTTTTATTTTTTATTTCATTATCAATTTTATTTTTTAATTTTTATACTTCATTATTTGTTTTATTTTGTATTTTTATACTTGATTATTTGTTTTATTTTGTATTTCATTATCAATTTTATTTTTGAATTTTTGTATTATATAATTTGTTTTATTTTGTATTTTTATACTTCATTATTTGTTTTATTTTGTATTTCACTAACAATTTTTAAAAAAAATTTTATACAATATGTCATTTGTTTTATTTTGTATTTTTATACTTCATGAATTGTTTTATTTTGCATTTCATTATCAATTTCATTTTTGAATTTTTGTACAATATGTCATGTGTTTTATTCTATATTTTTGTACTTCCTTATTTGTTTTATTTTGTATTTCATTATCAATTTTATTTTTGAATTTTTGTACAATATGTCATTTGTTTTATTTTGTATTTTTATCCTTCATTATTTGTTTTATTTTGAATTTCATTATCAATCTTATTTTTGAATTTTTGTATATTATAATTTCTTTTTTGTTGTATTTTTATACTTCATTATTTGTTTTATTTTGTATTTCATTATCAATCTTATTTTTGAATTTTTGTATATTATAATTTGTTTTATGTTGTATTTTTGTACTTCATTATTTGTTTTATTTTGCATTTCATTATCAATTTTATTTTTGAATTTTTGTATATTATAATTTGTTTTATGTTGTATTTTTATACTTCATTATTTGTTTTATTTTGTATTTCATTATCAATCTTATTTTTGAATTTTTGTATATTATAATTTGTTTTATGTTGTATTTTTGTACTTCATTATTTGTTTTATTTTGCATTTCATTATCAATTTTATTTTTGAATTTTTGTATATTATAATTTGTTTTATGTTGTATTTTTATACTTCATTGTTTGTTTTATTTTGTATTTCATTATCAATTTTTTTTATAATTTTGTATTATATAATTTGTTTTATTTTGTATTTTTAAACTTCATTATTTGTTTTATTTTGTATTTTTATACTTAATTATTTGTTTTATTTTGTATTTCATTATCAATTTTATTTTTGAATTTTTGTACAATATGTCATTTGTTTTATTTTCTATTCTTATACTTCATTATTTGTTTTATTTTGTATTACATTATCAATTTTATTTTTGAATTTTTGTATATTATAATTTGTTTTATGTTGTATTTTTATACTTCATTATTTGTTTTATTTTCTATTTCATTATCAATTTTATTTTTAAATTTTTGGACAATATGTTATTTGTTTTATTTTATATTTTTGTACTTCATTATTTGTTTTATTTTGTATTTCATTATCAATGTTATTTTTTTATTTACTTACAATATGTCATTTCTTTTATTTGGTATTTTTGTACTTCATTATTTGATTTATTTTGTATTTCATTGTCAATTTTATTTTTGAATTTTTGTACAATATGTCATTTGTTTTATTTTGTATTTTTATACTTCATTATTTGTTTTATTTTGCATTTCATTATCAATTTTATTTTTGAATTTTTGTATAATATGTCATTTGTTTTATTTTGTATTTTTATGCTTTATTATTTGTTTTATTTTGTATTTCATTATCAATGTAATTTTTTAATTTTTGTATTATGTAATTTGTTTAATTTGTATTTTTATACTTCATAAATTGTTTTATTTTGCATTTCATTATCAATTTTGTTTTTGAATTTTTTTACAATATATCATTGGTTTTATTTGGTATTTTTGTACTTCATTATTTGTTTTATTTTGTATTTCGTTTTCAATTTTTTTAAAATTTTTATACAATATGTCATTTGTTTTATTTTGTATTTTTATACTTCATCATTTGTTTTATTTTGTATTTCATTATCAATTCTATTTTTTAATTTTTGTACAACATGTCATTTGTTTTATTTTGTATTTTTATACTTCATTTTTTGTTTTATTTTGTATTTCATTATCAATTTTATTTTTGAATTTTTTTTTATATAATTTTTTTATTTTGTATTTTATACTTTATTTTTTGTTTTATTTTGCATTTCATTATAATTTTTATTTTTGAATTTTTGTACAATATGTTATTTTTTTATTTTGTACTTTTATACTTCATTATTTGTTTGTTTTGTATTTTTATACTTCATTATTTGTTTTATTTTGTATTTCATTATCAATTTTATTTTTTAATTTTTGCACAATATGTCATTTGTTTTATTTTGTATTTTTGTTCTTCATTATTTGTTTTATTTTGTATTTCATTTTCAATGTTATTTTTTATCTTTTTACAATATGTCATTGGTTTTATTTGGTATTTTTGTACTTCATTATTTGTTTTATTTTGCATTTTTATACTTCATTATTTCTTTTATTTTGTATTTCATTATCAATTTCATTTTTTAATTTTTGTACAATATGTCATGTGTTTTATTCTATATTTTTGTACTTCCTTATTTGTTTTATTTTGTATTTCATTATCAATTTTATTTTTGAATTTTTGTACAATATGTCATTTGTTTTATTTTGTATTTTTATCCTTCATTATTTGTTTTATTTTGTATTTCATTATCAATCTTATTTTTGAATTTTTGTATATTATAATTTGTTTTATGTTGTATTTTTATACTTCATTATTTGTTTTATTTTTTATTTCATTATCAATTTTATTTTTTAATTTTTATACTTCATTATTTGTTTTATTTTGTATTTTTATACTTCATTATTTGTTTTATTTTGTATTTCATTAACAATTTTATTTTTTAATTTTCGTACAATATGTTCTTTGTTTTATTTTGTTTTTTTATACTTCATTATTTGTTTTATTTTGCATTTCATTATCAATTTTATTTTTTAATTTTTGTATTATATAATTTGTTTTATTTTGTATTTTTATACTTCATTATTTGTTTTATTTTGCATTTCATTATCAATTTTATTTTCTAATTTTTGTACAATATGTCATTTTTTTTTGTATTTTGTACTTCATTTTTTGTTTTATTTTGTATTTCATTATCAATTTTATTTTTGAATTTTTGTACAATAAATCATTTGTTTTATTTTGTATTTTTGTACTTCATTATTTGTTTTATTTTGTATTTCATTATCAATTTTTTTTTCATTTGTTTTATTTCACTTTGTATTTTATAATTTGTTTTAATTTCTATTTTTATATTTTATAATTTGTTTTAATTTCTATTCTTGTATTTTTTTATTTGTTTTAGTTTTTCTTCTTGCATTTTATTATATGTTTTATTTTTTATTTTTGTATTTTGATATTCATTTTATTTTTATTTTATGATTTTTCATTTTGTATTTCATTATTTGTTTTATTGTTCTGTTTTAGTAATTGTTTCATTTTGTATTCTATTATTTGTTTTATTTTTTATTTTTGTACTTTTATATTTGTAACTGGACATTGGCCTAGCGGTTAGAGTGTTCTCCAATGGCCTGGGAGACCTGGGTTCAATCCCAGGTCGAATCATACCAAAGACTTTAAAAATGGAACTTGATGCCACCTTGCTTAACACTCAGCATTATAAGGTACGGATCAAGGGTAAAGTGGAGCAATCCAGGGAAAGGAGTAGTGTCCTCCCCTACACCTTGGTGTAGTAGCTATCGAAAAGGGAGCCTTTGGGTCACCCTTGACTATGATCGCTAACTTTACTTTTATATTTGTTTTATAGCATATTTTGTTATTTCTTATTTTTATTTTATTATTTGTTTTATTTTTGTACCTTTTATTGTATTTTGTGATTTGTTTTGTCTTTATTTTTATATTCTATTATTTGGTTTATTTTTTGTTTTTGTATTTTAATATTTGTTTTATTTTTTTATTAATTTTTTTTATTTCTATTTTGTTTTAGATCATTTGTTTTATTTTTGTATTTTATCATTTCTTTAATTTTTGTTTCTTTTTTGTTTAATTTTGTAAATTTGTTATTTGTTATTTCATTATTTTTTTTATTTCTGTATTTCAAATTTTAATTATTTGTTTTATTTTTGTATTTTATCATTTGTTTTATTTTTTTACTTTTGAATTGTATTATTTGTTCTGTGATTTTTTTCTATTCTATTATTTGTTTTATTTTATTTTATATTTCATCATTTCATATTTTATATTTTATCATTTGTTTCTTTTTTATATTTTGCTATATTTTTAATTTGTTTTATTTTTAATTTTATATTTTGTGGCTTTTTTTATTTTTACATTTTTTTTATTTTTGTATTTTTTATTTCATTTTTTATTTTACTAATTGTTTTATTTCTATTTTTGTATTTTATAATTTATCTCTTTTGTTTTTGTATCTTATTATTTGTTTTATTTTTTATTTATTTATCTTTTGTATTTTATTTTATTATTTCTTTTATTTTTCATTTCAATATTTGTTTTATTTTGTAAGTTTTTTATTTGTTATTTTTTGTATTTCTTTATTTGTTTTATTTTTGTATTTTATTACTTGTTTTATTTTCTAATCTAAACTTTATTAATTTATCAATTCATTCACTATCATATCTCTTTTAATGTTGTTGACATTCTTAAATGTCAGATAAATTTTCAATTTAGAGAATAAGAAAAGGTTACAAGATCAAATGAATTTCACAAAAAAATACTGTTCAAAAAATTTTGAGACAAGCTTCTTAACTTTTATTTTGAATTAGTCCTTTCAATTCAATTAACAACAATCTAGATGTATAGACACTATTTCTTTTAATTTTAAATTTCAGAATTGAATAAAATTAACACTTCCCTCCTGTTACTTTTTGATTAAATATCATAAATAATTTTCAAATGGTAGAAATCAGTAAAATATAATGCTCTATATGCAAGAAGTCTGAAGTGTCTGATGAAATAAAATTAGATTTTTTCCAAGCTGTGTCTGTGTCAATATTACTGTATGGATGCACCTCATGGATTCTAACAAAATGCATGGAGAAAAAACTAAATGGGAACTACACAAGAATGCTTCATGCTGTTTTAAACAAATCCTGGAAGCAACACCCAACAAAATAGCAGCTGTACAGCCATCTAATTTCCATTTTAAAAACCATCAAAATAAGATGAACAAGACACGTTGGACACTGCTGGAGAAGCAAAAACAAACTCAGAAGTGATACTATTCAATGGACCCCTTATTTACATTAGTTCTAAGTAGACACTGGATGCAGTTTGGAAGACCTGCTAAGAGTGATGGATGATCGAGTCAGGTAGAGAGAGAGAGAGAGAGAGAGAGAGAGAGAGAGAGAGAGAGAGAGAGAGAGAGAGAGTCAGTCAGGAAAATCCATGCTGTCAGTGTGACTTGATGATGATCATAATGATGATGCACAAGAATGCAGGAGCATTATGATATTTCAATTATAAAATAAAATAAAGTAAATTAAGATCCCTCCCAATTCTGAGTTTCACCCCCCCACACACACACAATATTCAGGTGAAAAGTTTATATAGTGATCTTAATTTACCTTGTTTTATTTTATGATTGATATATATATATATATATATATATATGTGTGTGTGTGTGTGTGTGTGTGTGTGTGTGTGTGTGTGTGTGTGTGTGTGTGTGTGTGTGTGTGTGTTTCTCTATATATATACAGGAGCCCACAGCTATTTTAAATCAGTATCATTACAATCTTCCACAGGGTCACTTTCTGGGAAGTTTGTAATTTGGCCTTTACTCCATGTCCTTATAAAAAAGAGACAGTAACAATGGAACTAGGCAGAGGACAGCTAGGCAGGGTGAAACACCAATAACAATCAGGCAAAGGAAAATGATTTTCCATACAAGAAAATATATTACACCTTTCATTATTCATAATAATTGTTGGACAGTTTGTAGTATTTTTTTACTTGGGTTCTCTTATCTTTGATTGTGAATTCTACACTCATCAGAAATAATACTCGGAAAGAAAATTTGTCTAACACATCTTGAATTTTAATGTGTTACAGTTAAATTTGTTTTTGTTTTGAATCTTATGTAAGTTTTATAAAAAAAAACAATTGTAAATTATTACTTGAATTCTTGACTTCTTTTAGTAGAGATAGCTAATAATATTAAGATGTCTAAGATAAAAGATATGAATCAAAATATCCTAATTTTTAAATATGTTTAGGTGAAAGTATCTGGTGGAGTATCATCTATTACTATATCTGTGGCAAGTTAAAGCTTGTTTAAGTTTGTGTGTGTGTGTGTGTGTGTGTGTGTGTGTGTGTGTGTGTGTGTGTGTGAAGGAGAGAGCGAGAGAGAGAGAGAGAGAGAGAGAGAGAGAGAGAGAGAGAGAGAGAGAGTATTCATCTCTCTCTCTCTCTCTCTCTCTCTCTCTCTCTCTCTCTCTCTCGCTCTCTCCTTCACACACACACACACACACACACACACACACACACACACACACACACACACACATACTCTCTCTCTTTCTCAATGTGCATGTATATATATATATATATACACTCACATGTGCATGTATATATATATACACTCACATGTGCATGTATATATATATACACTCATGTGCATGTATATATATATACACTCACATGTGCATGTATATATATATATATATATATATATATATACACTCACTCATATCTGTCTGTCTATCAACATGTGTCTGAATGTCATTATGTTTACATCAAAGCAATGATGAAAAAAGAATCATTAGCCAACAAGCTAATCATTGTTTTTGTTAAGAGAAAACAGTTCTAATAGTCAAGAAAGACAAAAATAAATGAAACAGATTGTGGATAAAATAGCTTCTGAACATCAACATCAACAAAAATTAAATTTTCTTTCTCTGAATATTTTTAAAATAAAGTTATTTATAAAATAATCTTATTTTAACAATGTTCTCAGTGTCTATTTGTCGGGTAATGTAAACGCTTTTTTTTATTACCTTAAAAACCACATGAATAACATTGAGTCATATTTTCTTAATTTTTGCACCATATGTTTTTATGAATAAATATTGAACTATCTTGTTTTTATATTAACTTTATTCATTGAACTGTATTAAACCATATTGTCTTTATATATTGAATCATAGTCTCTTTATAATTCATATTATTATCTTCATATTACCCAGTTTATTGAATCATAATGTCTTTATTTATTAACTAATATTGTCTTTATATCTATTAATATTGAACAATAATATCTTTCTGTCATAGTGGCTTTGAATATTATGATTGCATTCCCTGCAGAAGGGTAAGACCTATTCAAAAGGGAGTGCTCTGGGTAATAACAATAAACATCTTAAACTTTGCATATCTATCAATTTATTTGTCAGTATCCATATATTTCCCCCCTCTCTCTCTCTCTCTCTCTCTCTCTCTCTCTCTCTCTCTCTCTCTCTCTCTCTCTCTCTCGCTCTTTCTCTCTCTCTCTCAATATATATATATATATATATATATATATATATATGAATTGACTGATATATATATATATATACATATATATATATATATGAATTGACTGAGATATATATATATATATATATATATATATATATATATATATACATATACATATATATAAATATATATATATATATATATATGAATTGACTGATATATATATATATATATATATATATGAATAGATTGAGATATATATATATATACATATATACAACATACATATATATATATATATATATATATATATATATATATATATATATATATATGAATAGACAGATTGATATGAGTGTATATATATATATATATATATATATATATATATATATATATACACTCATATCTATCTGTATATCTAAGTCTATTCATATCTATCTATCTATCTGTTTCAGTTTCAGTATATCTATTATTATAACTAGATGTATTCCAACATATCTAGGTATTCATACATTCTCTCTCTCTCTCTCTCTCTCTCTCTCTCTCTCTCTCTCTCTCTCTCTCTCTCTCAATATATATATATATATACACACACTCATATCTCTCTATATATCTCAGTCTATTCATACATGATCCTGGAATTTGAACCTGGCTTGCTGACTTCATTTCTATTGTCAACAAATAATACTCTATCCATACCCATATATAGAACGGTGTATGCTTGTGTACTTCTGTATATGTGGTGTGCATGTGAGATTATTTTAATGTGTATATGAGTATATGATTTTGTCTACATACAAACATTGAAAATTCCAAACATAATACATAAATTAAAATATTTCTGACATTTCATACAAACTTTAAAAAGTATAATATAAGTACAGGAAAATATGTATATGTTAGAATTTATGTATTATGTCATTCTATCAAGGTAATTATTATGAGGCCTCATAGTTCTTTCTTTTTCTTTATAACCTGGCTTTGATATAAAAACTAAGATATTAGCAGATGTTACTTGTCTCTTATCAGAAATAAGATAGCCTTGGCATTTAAAAAAATAAAGTTTCTCTTCTTTATCATTTTATCCACTCTTTTTCTTTTCTGCCTATTTTTATCATCTTGATTCTCTGTGTATAAATATGATTGGATAAAATTTAACAAGCATTATACAAGAATATTATCAGTTTACAACTTTATTCCGAGTTATTTGTTTCTTTTTTCTGAAAAGGTTACTGATTATCCTGACACTAAATATTACACACAAGCATACATAGTTACATATTCATATAAAATACTTTAGATGTATATATATATATATATATATATACATATATATATATATATACATATATATATATTAGATGTATATATATATATATATATATATATATATATAACAGTGTTAGTTGTCACTATCTCACTTCGTGGGTCTGTAGCAGACCAAATGCGCTATAATTTGGAGAGTGCTCGATATCTGTGATAGAACTATTATATAATACTATTTACCAACCCCTCCGCTCGGGCAGGATATGACACAAGGTCAATTTTTAAGCGGAGTTTAACAGGTTTGAATTCAGAGTTTTCCTTCTCCTAGAATAGTTGCCTAACCAAGGCTATTATATAATTATAATAAGTAAATATATATTAGATTTTATATATACTTAATAGCATAGAAGCTTGTCTGCGACCACAGGTAGAGAAAGAAAGATATTGGAGAAATCAAAAAAATCGAAAAATACAGTAAAAAGAATGTTAGGATTGTGTACATCTCTTTATGTGTATGGGTGTATGTCTGTGTGTGTATGCGTGTGTGTGTATATATATTTGTGTGCGTATTTGTATGGATTATATATGCGTATTATTGTGCGTAGTTGTATAAGTGATATTTAGTATGTGTGTGTACAAAGTGAGATAGTGACAACCAACACTGTTATATGAAATATCACTTATATGACCACACACGATAATATGCAAATATAATCTACACAAATATACTTATTCATATTGATACATGCATTATTGCATCAAAGTATGTATACCAAGAGACAAAAGTGCTTATATTGTTTACTTACTTACTTGTACTTGTATTGGCTTTCACCCTGGTCGGGTTGAACTGGCTTCCTCCGAGCTAGTAATATGTTGCTCATTGAAGAAGATACTTTGGGATTTGATTGAGGGAAGGGTCCCAAGTCCTACCCGGAAAAACCCCTTGTTTGCCGCAGATTTTCCACAGATGCATTGACAGAGCGCGACTCTAGGCCACTGGTTGCCAGAACAGACACCTCCTGGATTTAACCGGTTTGAATTCAGAGTTTTCCTTCTCCTAGACTAGTTGCCTCACCAAAGCTGAAGAACCCAGTCTGTCCTACTATTTACCCATAGCTGGAGGGAGAATAATTGGATTCATACCTTTCCCACGGATATTAGTGCTATGTGAAAAGCAATTAGCCTGGTCCAGGATTTGAACTCGTGTCACCGTGTCCATTTCCTACGACAATAACCATTACACCACATGCACCTCCTTTTAACAGGTTTGAATTCAGAGTTTTCCTTCTCCTAGACTAGTTGCCTCACCAAGGCTAAAGAAGCCAGTCTGTCCTACTATTTACCCATAGCTGGAGGGAGAATAATTGGATTCATACCTTTCCCAAGGGTATTAGTGCTATGTGAAATGCAATTAGCCTGGTCTAGGATATGAACTCGTGTCACCGTGTCCATTTCCTATGACAATAACCATTACACCAAAGGCACCTCCATAACCATTACACCACGGGCACCTCCATAACCATTACACAATTATATTGTCATATCCATATAATTATTCACATTCGGCATAATGGTTAGAATGTTTCCTAGTGGCCTTGGAGACCATGATTAAATCCCCAGTCAAGTCATACCAAAGACTCAAAAAATGATATTTGATTCTGCCTTGCTTAACACTCAGAATTATAAGGTACAGATCAAGGGTAAGTGGAGCAACCCAGGGAAAGGAGTAGTGCTTTCCCCAATAACTCAGTGTGGTGGCTATTGAAAAGGGAGCCTTCAGGTCGTCCTTGACTATGGTTAGCCAGCTTACTTACTTATATATTAAAAAAAATATTATTCAAATTGAAGCAAAATTTTTCTATCATAAAATAGTGATACAATTTTTAAAAAAAGCAAGGCATTCATTTCTGGTCCAAAATCCCTGCTGAAAAAATTGAAAACATGTTACTCTAAAGAATGGCAATAGAAACACTTTGAATCAACCATTCAAGTTCTTGGTGCCTATTCCTATGGTCAACAGGCTTTGAACCAATCTAGTGGAGAAGGGAAGCTGTTTGAGGTTGTATGACACTAGTTATTTCAGTTGAAATAGGCGCAAAGAGAAATATGTCTAAAAGTGATTGGTACATATATAAATCCATATGATAAAAACAAGTGGAAAAGTGGATAAATCAAATACTTACAATGTGTTTAGTTGTAATATTTCGTTCCATGAATAAAGAACAAAATATTACTACCATTTTTCTACTTGTTTTTATCATCTTGTCAGATTTACCAAAATCTACCATTTCTCAATAAATGCATATATAAGTATATATACATCCATTTGTATATATATATATATATATACATACATAAATATATATAAAAGTAAAGTTGGTGACCATAGTCAAGGATGACCCAAAGGTTCCTTTTTCAATAGCTACTACACCAAAGTGTAGGGGAGGGTGCTACTCCATTCCCTGGATTGTCCCACTTTACCCTTGATCCATACCTTATAATGCTGAGTGTTAAGCAAGGAGGCATCAAGTACCATTTTTTGAGTCTTTGGTATGACCATTGGCAAACACTCTAACCATTATGCCAATGTCCAGCTAATTATATATATGTATATACAAATTTACAGTTAAATACTTAATAGATTTTAATAAATCAAGTAATGAAAATATCTTTTCAAGTATGAGAGTATTGACTAATATAACAACATTATCTACTTATAGAAAGAATGAAAGCAACAAAAAAAAACTGCTATTGCTAATCAATGTTTGATTGACAAGCAAGTCTCTGATTTTCTTAATATTTCTATGTTTATTACTATAATCATAACAACATTAACTCCATGTAGAAAGGATGGAAGCAAATCTGAAAAACATTCCAGTAGTTTGTCAATATTCTATTAACAAACAATCAAGTGTTGATTTTGTTCATATTTCTATGATTTTTCTATTATCACAGACTTGAACATGTAAGTACAAATATTAGAAAATATTATGTAAATATCAGATTCTAAATTCCTATTTTATCAACAGTTGGGATAGGTTTATTTCTATGTTGACAAGTTTCTTATTTGCAGTATTTTCAGTTTTATACTATCCATCTTAATCTGACAAATAACAGGTGTTGAGTCTATTGTTAAATAATAGATTGACTGAATCTTTTATTTGGCTTGTAGTGTACATTACTTAAAGATTTAAACAGTTGTGTAAAAGGCCAAAGCAGTCAATGTCAAATAAGTTGAATTGACAGGTAATGGCCTTTAAGGGCAGTTAAAAGCTTGGTTGTTATTAGAAGATTGTAAAGTCAGGTGACTAAAATCCTAGAATTTGGAAGCTAGATTTCACCTTTAAATTAGCCCAGATGAAGGCTCCACACCTATATCCATCTGTGGTATAAAGGATGCTCATGATTTTTATATGGAGTCAGTTATGTTATCAAAAATAAATAAAAAATATGCACACAGAAAATGTCTACTTTATTCATCCCAGTAAAGAACATGGGACAGTGCAGAGAAGATAAGAGTGACCAATGGCTAAGGAAACAAGAGAACTAGATGGCGATACTATACTATGTTACCTTTTATTTTAGTTTACCTCTATTTTTTTTCCAGTTGACAAGAAAAAATTTTCATAAACAAAAACATAAGCAAAAACTGATAAGATGATCTATTTCCAACTGCCCATCTTAAGTTGTTCTTCCTATATCTACATTTATTGATATGCTGAATGCAGTCATTGCACATCCACAAACTTTCTCACACACACACACACACACACACACACACACACACACACACACACACACACACACACACACACACACACACACACACACACACACACACAGAACCTCTCCTTCTCCATTTCACACACTTGTATGTACACGCATGTATAGACATTCACACTCACACATACTCTCTCTCTTTTTTTCTTTCTCTCTCTCTCTCTGTCACACACACATACACACACACACATTGGGTATTGATGTTGAGTAATTATCTAATGAAGGCAGCCTATCAATCTTTATAAAGTAAATTGTCAACAAAATAGCTATATCTATTTAAAATCTACAAAATTTGAATTTGAATTTTTACATAAGAAAAACAACATAATCGAAATAAAAAAGAATATATATATATATATATATATATATATATATATATATATATATATATATATATATATATATAACACCAATTCTTTAATCTATTGGTGAATGCAGAAAATGAAAATAACAAACATTTACTGAATTAAATTTAGTGCATTAAGTTATTGATGAATTGTAAATATTTTACTTTTTATATTTAACAATAAGTTTTTTATTTTAGTCAATATATATATATATATATATATATATATATATATATATATATATATATATATATATATATATATATATATATATATATATATATATATATATATATAGAGAGAGAGAGAGAGAGAGAGAGAGAGAGAGAAGGGGGGTCCTGCTCATTGACTGGAGATGTAGTTGGCACATTCTTTGCCCAGTTGACAGAGCAGAATTGTTATAAAGTATTTATTTTAAAATGAAAACAAAACAAAAACAGAATCCGAAGGAGGAGGAGGAGGAGGAGAAGGAGAAGGAGGAGGAATTTTCCTAATAGTTGGAAGAGGAAAACATATTAGGATCCAATTTTCAGTGTTGTGAGCATCATTTCAAAGTTGACTCTTGAAAATAAAAACAAGGGAAAGATAACGAATATAAGAAAGTCAAAGATCGTTTTGACATTTTTTTCATATTGTAAACCGGACAGCCCCTGACCATTTAACATTATAGAAAATCCATATTTTTAAAATCAAACAAATTGCTTCCATATATAGGTTTTCTGAATGTTAAGCAACAAAAATTTGTTTGAAAAAAATGTTTTTCTATTTTTTTTATTCAGGACCAATCAGGATCAGATATGTGGCAGTATATGGTTTTGAAAAATTTTCACAATAATTCAATTGGTTTCATATCTATTTATATCTGAAAGTATTTACTGTCTGAAAAGAACTTAATAAATCTCTATATAAGCCATGATTCATAAATTGGGACATTCTATCATTGAATTCATTTTATATAATTCATAAGTTAATGCATTTCTTAGGGATTAATAGGGGGTATGATTGAAATTTATCAATTAGAAAAAAAAATGTGATAAAACCAATGATAGGTTTATTATAATATTGGCTCCATCTGCTATCATTATAAATTCACTTTTGACCAAATACAAAGCTATTGATCACAGATGCATAAAACATATGCTAACAGCTGTAAAATCTCTTCTTAGATAAAATAAATAAAAATCTAAATTTTACAACTTAGAGGCTGTGATTTTGCTCAAAAGGGTATTTTTTTATGTCATCTGAATATTCCCTTACAAAGATAGAAATAAATTAAGTAATGGGAAAATCTGTTGTCATGGTGACACAAGACATGCTTGTCATCACTCAAAGTAAATAAGTGTCTATTCTTGAGCAAAAACAAATGTCTAAATTTTATTACTAAGTAACTGTGACTTTGCTCATAAACAACTGAAATGCTTACTATTTCCATGTATAAAATGCAGCTTGTAGACACAGTCACAGGCACACATAAACACATACACAGACACATAAACACACAGACACACATACATCAACACACACACCACACATACAAACATGCAGACACACAGACACTCACACACAGACACATAGACACTCACAGTCACACATACAGGAATACAGACATACACATAAACACAGAGAGAGACACACACACACATACATGCATGCATATACATAGATAATTGTATGTATCTCTTTTCTATGTCAAAGAATATTCCATTATAAAGAGATAAACAAATTAATGAGAGGATCTGTTGTCATGGTGACACTACATGTTCACCATCACTCAAAGGAAGCAAGAATCTTGTAACTAAAATAGTATTTGTTTTTATAAAAGAGAAATCAACGTAACAGGAAAAGGTTTATCAATTACACATTTATATTATCTCATGAAGTTTATATTATTCTTTGAAACATTTCATAGAAGTCTATTGAGAAATATTTCTAATTGAAGTAGTGAGCGATGCTGAAGACATTTATTGATTTAAACATAATTGTTTTGTATCTAGATTGTTAGTCCTAACTAAGTTATAACACTATGTAAGTATTTTATGACTCTAACTTGAAAAACAACTTATAATCAAAAAAAGTAAAGTACCGGACACTGGCCTAGCGGTTAGAGTGTTCGCAAATGGCCCGGGAGACCTAGGTTCAATCCTAGGTCGAGTCATACCAAAGACTCAAAAAATGGTACTTGATGTCTCCTTGCTTAACACTCAGCATTATAAGGTACAGATCAAGGGTAAAGTAGAGCAATCCAGGGAAGAAATAGCGCCCTCCCTTACACCTTGGTGTAGTAGCAATCAAAAAGGGAGCCTTCGGGTTACCCTCGACTATGGTCGCCAACTTACTTTTAAAAATAGTCATTATAGTATAACAAATGATTCAATTTTTTTCAAAGTTTGGAAATTTCAATTCTGTATTTAGCAACATCACTTCTTGTTGATTATTGTTTGGAACACTCTCTCAATGACTACCCCATTTTTCCATGAAGAGCATGTTAAAATATTAAAACTTACCCTATGCTCAATAAGCACGTATATCAAATTTTGTGGTTCTACTTCAAACAATTTGACAATCTCTACAATAAAATCTCTTAACCTTTTTACCCTTGTGAAAGCCTTGAAATAGTTTTCAGGTCTCTGGGAACATCAGCATAAAAACTATTATATACCATCGTTAATATCTATTTCTTTTAACCATTTTGTTTTCTCTCTCACTATTGGTTTGGGTTGTAAAATACACTGACTGCCCTTATGCAGAAGGGTAAGAACTCTCCTCCCCCTACACATACACAACCAGACTCCTTGTTGGCCATGGGTGGCAACCTGTAATGCTTGAGGACAAGATTATGGTGATTGAGCAGTCATGTGACGACCTGGCAACAGAAATGGTCACATGACTTGCAATGCTTCACTTTGGCCTTTATTGGGCTAGACAGACAGTTGGAAATGACCAATCCAATTGATTGGCTGGTCATGTCCAACCTTTGCACCTATATGATTGTCCCAACTGTATTCCTCAAATTGCTTGTGGCAAACAAGTAACCAAGAAAGAGAAATAAGAATAAATATTCATGGAAAAAATTTGAAACAAACAATTGACATGTTAAAAATGGATACCACAAAACTCATTAGTTCTATAAAAGTAGAAGTAAATAACATAAAACTGTAAAGTTTTATCCACTTCCAACACATCAATTCTTAATAGTCCATGATCTTTATTGCATGCTACTACCATGATGTGAATCATTTCAAAGTGCTTTTTTGTTTTGAATGTCCCTTCAAAAATGCCCATAATTTTAAATATAGTTCCATCAAATTGCTTCCTCTGGATATTGCTCTTTCTCAAATTTGATTTGTCCATTTTCTCCCAGAAGTTTTCAGCATTAAAGTGATATCACTCAATGTTGGCTTGCATGTGAAAAAATATACCATTCAACTTTTTTTTTCTGGTTTTGGTGGGTTTATTTATTGGCATTTTCTATTAGAGAGTCTGTGCCTTCTACCCTATCTATTCTTTTGTAATTGCATAGCACTGGCAAATAATCTTTCTTTTGAGAGTTTTAACCTATTTTTCCCAGGGCTGAACATTTATTCTTATTTTTCTTATGTTCCTAGCCACAATATTTGCATTTGATCATGAACTTGGTTGTGTTATAAGTCTCTCGATAATCATTTTGTTGGTTGAACTCTTTAATCAATTCTCTGACCAGAAGGCTCTTTTTTCGATAGCTACTACACTGAGGTGTAGGGGAGGTCGCTACTCCTTTCCCTGGATTGGTCCTCTTTACCCTTGATATACCTTATATTGCTGAGTGTTAAGCAAGAAGGTATCAAGTACCATTTTTAAAGTCTTTAGTATAAAACAACCTGGGATTGAACCCCAGTCTCCTGGACTATTGGCCAACACTCTACCCACTAGGCTAATGAGCTGGTTTCAATTCTTGTTGTTGCAAAAATTTTATGCTTATTTCTAAATTTATGTTACTTTTTTGTAATCTTTCAAGTATTTTGTGTTTGTGTTGTGTGTCCTACATGCCTCTTATTAATCTGTGAAGGATTAAGTCATCATCAGTAGTCATGGCTTTTTTGTCTGTTTTTTGAATTCTCAATATCTAGATGCCTCCTTTAGTCTGTGCGCATATTGTACAATAGATTCGTTTGGGTCCTGTCTAGTCTTCATAGATTTGGTTATCTCAGTCTATTTTTTTTTGTTGTATACTTTTCTTAATTATTCAATCCATCTCTACTTTAGTTAATTCTTCTAATTCTATTAGGTAAGCCATTGTGGATATTTTCTTCACAGTTTTCCAACAAGCCATAGCCAGAAATAAGTCTGGGATTCCATTCTCTCCTTTGTAAGCTTTTTTATCTTTTAATTTCTTAAGCCTTGTCAACACTGAGAAACATCCAGTTAGTCATGTGTGGTTAAGGCTTTTATGGGGAATGTCATTGTTATGATGTGCATATCTGACAGAGTAGGTATTGACTGGCTAACAGCATTAGCTTTGCCAGTTACTGCTGTCATGAATGCATCTAATTTACATACAATACAAGAGATATAATTGTACCTCCATAACCCCCCAAAAAGGACATATTAAAGAGTGTACAAGATGGTGAACATTGTGGCAAAATTGCAACACAAAGAAAGTTAAAGTTGCAAGCTTGGTAGCTGGGATATTCAGAAAAAAGTAGATTATATTAAAAGATGCAGAAAATGTGCTAAAATAAAAAAAAAAAAAAAAAAAAAATACTAATTTTTGGGATGGCCTGAGGTAATCAAAGGGACAGAAAAGCTCTAATCGTAAAGCAAATATTGAGAATAACATTCTCAAGAAACAGAATACCCAAAACAATAATTACAGACTATCCGCCAGAATTTTGCAAAGAGAATCTGTGTTCATGATGAAAATATATTGGGTGCATTCCATATAAGACATCATTGTACCACCCACAATCTAATGGGATTGCAGAAAGAATTTTATGCAAACTGTAAAAATGGAGTTAAAGGCATTTTCCCCATTTAAAGGACACAATGAAGTCTACCTACCCAGATTGTTCCTAAGTTACTGAATCATTCCACAGTAACCAAGTATCAACCGGGAACTAGCTAATGTTAATTGCCAATCAACATCTAATCTGTGAGTTATACCCATCATAACACCAAGGGTTCTGGGGAACTCTGGTTGAGAAACATTGCTCTAGAGAATAGAGAAAGAAATTTTTTCTGATTATTAAATAAAGATTTATCATTTGCATAATGTAGTTTAAATTTTGCCAATCAATCCTGGAGGTATTCTTGGTGGTCAGGAGAGAACTTGACTTGATTTTTAAAAGAAAGTGTCCATCATAAATGCAGAATAAATAAATAAAGATAAAACTAAATTGGGAGAGGGGCTATTTGAAAATGCCTCCATAAGACTAATAATAGAAATAGAAACTCCTAAAGTTCTATAACCAGTTGTTCACTTACTCTATTTCTACTCCCATTATACAATAAGAAATCTATTTTAGTGGGCATCTAAAGGAGACAAATTTCCCCATGCTCCAGCTTCCAAATTTCTTTTTATATTGAGAATAATCCTTAAAATATGCAATTTTGGAATTTTTTTTTAGACTTTCACATAAAAGTTTGATTTAGTCACTAACATTAAAATGTTTGCTGTGTGTTTATGGATAGCAATTATACCCTCAACCTTACCCTAAACAGGATGTTACAATTGTCAATAAACTAGACTCTGTAGGCATCATTTAGAATTACTTCCCTAATCAATATTAATGAGAATATCATAAGTATTGTTAGATTTTCCATTGTTTCATTTATAATAGATTCTTTGACAATAAAGACCTAAGATGTACTTGCTTATTTATTGGTTAATAAGAAGCCAAGAAATATATCCTGCTTGATAGATTAATGCAAGAAAGAATAATGCTTTAAGAAAAACACATATACAAGGTGTTTTAGAACAAATTCAGGTGAACTACTACAAGTAGTAGTTGTAGTTTTCTTTTTTTTTTGTTGATTATAATGAGGTCTGGTTGTCTGGTGGCTGCTGCTGCTGCTGCTGCTGCTGCTGATGATGATGATGATGATGATGATGATGTTATTATCATTATTATTTTTTTTTTTTACTCATTGAGAGTTTTTCAGATCACCTTTAGCTGATGGTCTTTCACAGGAGTTTGAGTGACAGCAAGTCTCCTCAAGTCTCCAGGACTCTTCTCAGTATTCTGGTCGTTCTTAATAATGCTGTAGTTTGGATAGTCTCCACTTATTTAGTTACTGTACCAAAAGCACCAATCACAATTGGTATAATTGTCACCCTCATTTTCCATAGTTTTTTCAATTCCCTATCAAGGTTGAGGTACTTTATCTTTCTTTTCACTTTCTTTCAGTTTTATTCTGTGGTCAGCCAGGACAGCAAAGTCCATCATTTTGCAAATTCTCTTTTTTTTGTTGATTATTATTAAGTCTGGTCTTCTGGCCGAGGTCAGGTGATCCGTTTGTATGTCAAAGTCTCATAGGAGTTTGTGTGTCATTTTCTAGGACAGATGATGGGTTGGGCATATACCATTTGTTTGTATGATCAAATTTAAATTTCTTGCACATTTCCCAGTGGATCACCTTGCCCACCCATTCATGTCTTGTCTTATACTCTTTCTGTGCTAATTTGCTGCATTCGCTTATTATATGATTGATCGTTTCGTCTCTATCACTGCATAGGCTACATTTGCTATTTTGTTGCATCTTATCTATTCTTGCTTTGATATGATTGGTTCTTATGGCATTGTTTTGTACTGCTATTAGGAGAGATTCAATTTCTCTCTTAAAGTTTCCTTTTCTTAGCCATGTCTAGGTTTTCTCATGTGAGATGTGTTTATTAGTCATTGAAAATGCCCATAGAGTTGTTTTTCTTCCCATTTTTATTTCCTATTTATTGTCCTTCTGTTGTCCATCATGTTGTCAGTATTGTTTCTGATAGCTGTAATCAGTCCTCCTTTGTGTTTTTCTATGTATTATTATTATTATTTATTTATTTATTTATTTATCATCTATTATTATTATTATTATTATTATTATTTTTTTTTTACTCAGATATCTTTACTTTCCAGTACTTAAAAAAAGCTTGGTAGATATACACAATAACCAAACATTGTTTTTTAGAATCAAATTCTAAGTTGTAAGATTATTTTTTAAGTATTGAAAAGGTGAAATATCTCAATAATGAATTCATTCTTCCCCCACACATCACAAATTTCACTGATCCCTCCCATTCGCCCCCCCCCAAATTTCATTCACTCTTGTGTGAATCACTAATAAAAAAGAGTGAAAACATAAATATAAAATGGGCCAGTCGACTGTGTGTGCGGGTGGTGCTATAGAATACACTGATTGTATCTCTGCAGAGGGTTAAGACTCCCCCAATGAGTGTCCTAGATATGACACTAAACAATCTGATGGTGAGGCTCCAGTAATGCTAGAGCTTTGGGGACTGTGGAGTGCCCATTCATTGCCATCACTCCCAGATCCATTCTGGTCTGGAATAGTAGCACCTGATAGGGTCCTATCTATGCATCAAATAGAACAGTTTGACACTTTAACTGAGTGCAAACAAATGATTTATGCTAAACTGAAATACTTGAAATAGAACTGTTTAATCATTTAACTGTGTGTATACAAATGACTGATATATAATTGAATTGTTAGTGTTAAATGGCAATGCGTGAAAACATTTAACTGTGTGCAAACAAATGATTAATAGTAACTAGAATTATTTGTATAGAATAGAAATAAGTGAAATCATTTAACTGTGTGCAAAAAAAAAATGAACTCAGGCTCATTTAAAAACATTATCTACAAAGTGTGTTTAGAAATCATATATCTAATATATATGTATAAAAAAGATTTGGCATTAAATACCCTACAATGGTTGACATGCCATAAAACCAAACCAAACCAAATCATATATATTTAATATATATGTAGAAAAAGAATTTGGCATTAAATACCCTACAATGGTTGATATGCCATAAAACCAAACCAAACCAAACCAAATCATATATATTTAATATATATGTAGAAAAAGAATTTGGCATTAAATACCCTACAATGGTTGATATGCCATAAAACCAAACCAAACCAAACCAAATCATATATATTTAATATATATGTAGAAAAAGAATTTGGCATTAAATACCCTACAATGGTTGACTCCTGTCAGGTTTTCGTAAGCTGTTAGTGGAACGTGAGAGGTTTTGTCAGTTATGAAATCTTTGTATTAGGCAAAATAATAAGTTTCTCAGCTTTATTTAATTGAATGATTGTCACTCTCACTCAACAGGCTGCTTTGGCAAATCTGATGCAATTAGAACTGAAGGAGTCACCAGTGTCAATGTTAAGCCATGTAGCACCCAAAAAGGCAGATCTTAACTTATCCAAAGAAATGTTCTAGATTCTATTTTTAATGCTCACTGTAAAAAAATTTGGGTGTCTTTTGAGGATCTTGAAGGGTCCTCAGTAAGATGGCTGCAATGTATGCAACATGGCAAAGTCAGGCATAAAAATATGTGTGTGTGTGTGTCTGCAGGAGTTTAGGTATATATGTAGGCTTTTGGCAGTGCAAGAAGATTGTAAGCTAAGTTTGCCACCCAGGCTGTAAAATGGTCAACAAAAGAGATCATGTTCAAAACTTTTTGTGGGGGTTGAATAAAAAACTGATGATTTTTGGTTGATGGGTAGATCTTACCTCTCTACAGAGATACAACTAGCATAGTCTACAATCCCAGCTGACTGGTTTAGTTGGTTTTATGGCATATCAACTATTGTAGGTTATTTAATGCCAAATCTGGTTTACTCATATATATTAGATATATATGATTTGGTTTGGTTGGGTTTTATGGCATATCAACCATTGTAGATTATTTAATACCAAATCTGGTTTACTCATATATATTAGATATATATGATTTGTAAACAAGTTAAATAATTCCAAGTTTACTAATGATTCAATTAAACATCAAAAATTTGTTTACACAGTAAAATTATCAAAAAGTTCAATTTCAAATAATTCAACTTTAAACAATTCCTCAAAGTTCCAGCATTACTGGAGCCTCACTATCAGATGATTTAGTGTCTTATCCAGGACACTCATTGTAGGGGAGGACTTACCCCTCTGCAGAGATGTAGTTAGAAGATTCTTCAGCCCCTGCTGACTGGGCTAGAAAACTATCCAGAGAATCTTAGTATGATGCCATACACCATCAGAAGGGTCAGACACACCTTCCAAAAAGGGATTTTCTGGGTATGACACCAAACTGCATTTGATGGTGAGGCTCCAGTTCTGGATCTCTAGGGAGTGTGAAGTACCCCTTAATTGCTATTACTTACCGGTCCTCTCTGACCTGAAGTGGTCGTACCTTTTGGATCCCATCTATTGATTAAATAAATCTGTTGGATCCCATCTATGGATCAAATAAATCTGTTTTAAAATTATTTGTATTAGATAATATAGCTTGATAGAATAAAAGTGTGTAAATATTTTATATCAAGAATAGTTACTTGAAGATACAATTGTTTAAGGATTATTTTTATTTATTTGAAACTATGTAACTGTTTACCAACAAATTACACTGGGCAACAATTTTTTACTTTTTGAATGTTGTCTAGATTTCTACAACTGATTTAGGGTATTTTTGCACTGCTGAATCAGGAAATGGAATCTGTTTCTCTCCATCAGGTCAGGTTTTTTGCGAGGTTGATATGAAAATAATGAGATCTTTTGACAAAATTGATTACATTTTTGTGTCATTATCAGCTGATTTTTGTCAACACATATCATCCTAAATATGTTTTTAAGAGAAAAAATGTTTTGCCAAAAACATATATTGATTACCTGATAGAAACATCGATTACTGTAAACTGAATGGTGGGCATTGATAAAGGTAAGTACACGTAAATTGCATGTTGCTTCACCATTGTTCAAACTTCAGGGCTTGAACTTCCGTTTTTTCAAACTCCTGGAATGCTCAGTGGCAGGGAAGTCTCTTTTCTGATTCCAATAGTAGTCAGCCATCATGACTGTGTCCCAGCGACCCTGATACCTGGTTTCCATCTCTTTCAGTCCTGATGGAATCTCTCCCCCTGCTCATCACTCATTGAACCTAGGTTCTCAGGAAATCAGTCCATATGTGAAAATAGGTAGTGCATCTTGATGCTCATGTTGCAGCCCAGGTTTCTGAAAGCAGTTAGCATGTTGTTGACAAGTTCTGCATAGTTTCTGACCTTATTGTTGCCAAGAAAGTTCTTCACTACCAGAACAAATGCATTCCACGCTTCCAGTTCCACTTCATTCATTGAGTTTTTGAACTCTGGATCTCTGATGAGCTGCCAGATCTGAGGACCATCAAAGATGTCAGCTTTCAACTTCTCCATGGTCAATCCTGGAAAAGCCTGACACAAGTAAGTGAAGCAGTCACCATCCTTATCCAGAGCCTTGGTGAACTGCTTGATTAAGCCGAGCTCTATGTGCAGCAGCGGGAAGAGTATTCTGTCTCTGTCCACCAGAGGGTTGTTGATGACGTTCCTTTCTTTGCAAGGCATCAATTCCTCCCACAAAAGCCAGTCTTTCATTGTGTAATGCTGAGCACAGTCCCTACTATCCAACGTGCACAGAAAACATGGGTACTTGATGAAGCCAGACTGTTGTCCCAACAAAAAGTTCACCATCTTCAGGTCAACACAAATAAACCACTTATGCTGATCATAATCAATTTTCTCCAGCACATACTTCACCGCTTCATACTTCTCCTTCAGTGTAGTCGAGTGAGTGATGGGTACAGAGGCAAACTGGTTGCTGTTGTGTCGCAGAACACATTTTAGTGATTGCTTGCTGCTGTCACTGAACAGTCTCCAATCTTTGGGTTCGTACTGTGACACTCCAAGCTTGAGCACAACCTACTCAATATCTGCACAGTACACCAAGTCCTTCACTGTAGAGAAAAAACGGTGGTACTGTTGATGCCTGTTGTAGAAGAAGCTGATGCGAGCACTGTCAGAGAGGAGGTTTTTTCCTTCAATCTGGATGCCAACAGTTCGGCAGAGTCCATTGACAAGCTGAGGTTGCAAACTAAATCATTCAACTCCTTTTGGGAAAATGGATGTGGAGCATCATCTTCAAGAACCACTTCTTCTTCATCTTTATGTCCTTCAACACTGGAGGCATCTTCGTCACTAATGTCAGGAAGTTCTCTGATGATAGGCACTGGAATGAGCTACAGGACAATGTGCTGACTGAAGATCAGGATACTTGAGGCTGCCCTGGTTCTATCTGTTGATCCCAGTCACATCAATACCAAAATAAGCATGGTAAGCACGCGTTATGAAACTTGTGACTGGCTTCCTATAAGGAGCAATGGTGTATTCTCTACATATGTAGCAGAACACGTTGGGCTTATTTCTGTATGATCTTCTGGCTGAAGCCATCTCATTCACCTGCAAAACAAAAATAGGTACAAATTAGTCATAAATTGGTGCCACTTCAGCCCACCGTGTTCCGTATTTGTTGCCACTCGCACAACAACACAAATATTCCGCAACACTCATGAAGCTGGTGGAATTTCTTATACACTTCCTGGGGTGGCTGTACCATTAACTTTAGTTTTGATCCACCAACTTTATGCTTTGCCGCACCAATTTTTGGAAGATTTTGAGGTTTTATGACTTCAAACTGATCCCTTTTTGACATAATCACCCAGAACTATCGGACCTGAATACTTCTTGTTATTAACATAATCATTTCCAATCAAAACAATTATTTGACATGGCATTTTACCCCCACCAACTTCTTCTAAAATGCTCCACACATGCATACATGTGAACAAAAATAAAAAAAACGACATGTAGCCATAGCTCAAAAACTTGACCTGATTGAGCAAAACCAATGTGATTTTTGGATTCAGCACATCAGATTCGTCCTAAATCAGCTAAAAAAAATGCAGACAACAAATTTATTGTTGACCAGTATTATCATTATTAAAAAGAAATAGTGACCTGAAACCATAGAATTGTGTATAAAATATTAGAATTAGATAGGAATACTTGAAACCATAGAATTGTGTATAAATTATTAGTATTAGATAGGAATACTTGAAACCATAGAATTGTGTATAAATTATTAGTATTAGATAGGAATACTTGAAACCATAGAATTGTGTATAAATTATTAGTATTAGATAGGAATACTTGAAACCATAGAATTGTGTATAAATTATTAGTATTAGATAGGAATACTTGAAACCATAGAATTGTGTATAAATTATTAGTATTAGATAGGAATACTTGAAACCATAGAATTGTGTATAAATTATTAGTATTAGATAGGAATACTTGAAACCATAAAACTGTGTGCAAATTATTTGTATTAGATAAGAATACTTGATATCATATAATTGTGTGGAAAAAAAAGACAAAAAAAAGAACTTTTAAGAAACAACTACTCAAAAATGTAAATATAAACCTACAATGTATGCAATTCCCTAACCTCTTAATATAAAATATCTTCAGACGGGCTGACATGTCATTAAAATCAATTAATCAGTCTTCTGAATCATAGTGCAAATTCATCCACCATAAAATAAGCTCAAAAGATCTAAGTATTAGGATGAGTTATTTTAATGAATCTTCCTTACTTAACCGACTTAGTCTCTCTATTGCTCCAGAGCTGTATTTTTTTTTGGGGGGCGGGGTGAATTTCTATGGCATAGTGGTTAAGGTGCTGGACTACAACATTGTAGTGAGTTTGAACTCTAGTCATGCTATTGCATTCACTTTTGGACTAATGCCCTTTGGGAAAAGTATGACCCTTCCTATTCCCCACCCCCAGCTCTGAGCTAAATAGTAACACTACACTTCTTTGACAAAGATGTCTTTGACATTGAATAACCCAGAAATGTTGATATGCCATTAAAGTAAGAAGTCAAGCCAAAAATTTTCCAACTTGCACCCAAAGGAAATTAATAGGTCCACCAAAACTTTCCTAATTAACGTTTACAATGATAATAATCTAATTAAGAAAGTTTTCTCTGTATTACAGGGAAACATGGTTTATAGTCTTAGTGAGAGGGGAGATGATTTTATTGCGATAAAGGATGAATGTGAATGGAAAGGAAATCAAGTTTATAATAGAGAGAGAAAAAAATCAAATGAATAAGGTTTATAAGTTAAAACTGTAAAAAGGAGAAAAGGATTAGATGAAGGTTTGTGGCAAGTGCATTGAAGTAAACATCAAATATCCATTTGTAGCTAAGTATCTATGATATTTATTTTGCCCACTTAATAAGAGAACCAGCATTCCAGGGTTACAACAAAAGATATCTATTTAGTGAGAGGGGATTTGATGCATGGCACTAATACCCTTGGGAAAGGTATTAATCCAACTATTCTTCCTCCTGCTATGGATAAATATTAGGGCTTTTTAACCTTGGTATGACCAACGGTGCTGGAGAAGGAAAACTTTGAATTCAAACAAAAGGACTCTCTTCTCATTAGTCAAAATACTTGGAGAGTTGTTCCTCCTCCTTCAATTAATATTGAATTTTGCCACTTTATTTTTATGGTAAACATTAGGGGTGAAGAGGATTTCATTTTTATAATGAAAAATCAGGTAAATTTGTTTATATATGCACACTGCTCAAAATTTAAACATCTTCCAATTTATAAACAAATGATTTTATTAAAAAAACAACAAAATATAGTGCTGTTTGCCTGGTTATCATGTCTCAAGTACAAGGTAAAAGAGAATATACTATCACAATTTGTGCATACAGCATGACAGACTCCAATACGGGGATGTTTCACATGGTGTAATGATTAACTAGTTGCATCATCAAGGCATGCTGACTACATGGATTTGTTTGTTTCCCTCTTGTCATCTGTCCATATCACACTTGATAAATCTTGTAGAAGGCACCCAGAGTCCACATAGAGATGATGAATATAAGTTTTTGCTGACTATTACAAGTGAGTTTGATTTTCACTGTGTGTCCTGTACTGGTATAATGATTACTGTCTTAGGAAATTAATCCTAAACAAGGCTGATAGTGTTTCACTGCCACAGTCACATCTTTAAGGCCACAAAAAACACTGATCTTATCCCTATAAAACATTTATAGGATATCTTAGGCTGTCAAGTGTGAGCTAGGGTTCCCCTTTTTAAACACTTAAACATAGACTGATATTTCGATAAGAATGGTGTAAATCAGAAAATTAATATGCAGCATGAAGAAGTATTTGGAAAGTGTCATTTTTACAAAATCTGGCTATACCAAATATGCATCTTCATGGTGCATAATTACAAGAACATGTGATAATTTTTTTTTTTTTTTTGAGAATAGCAATTATGTGCCATATATAAATAAACATACAGAAATATATTTGTTTCTAATAACATTGTACTATAAATTGCCTTCCTTATAAAATTTCCATTAAAATACACATTTTCTGTATAATGTTTTTTTTATCAACCTGTAATCAAAATTGTATAACATTATACAGATTTTGCATGTAGTCTTGGTAAAAATCAATTGCATTTTTTGAGTCAAGTCAATTTTGAATCTTGCAGAAGTTTTTTTTTTTCTGGTGGTGCTTAACTTTTAATCAGGTCTATATAATCATTTTTAAAAGTGTACCCTACAAATAAACTCTTAGAATCATCAATCATAACAAATCATCAAAGTTGAGCCGTAAACTTGGGCTCAATCTTAGACTGACCATAATGAGTAATAAACTTCTGTGTATTACAGAGATCAAATCTATCAGAAGACCTGATACATTATGCTCTAACATGTCTACTTTGATATTCTTATCTTTTGTTTATACTTATCTCTTGGCTATTAGCTTTGATTACCTCTTTATTAATATATACATATAGCATAGGGTATACTATAAACTTTCTATTTAAATTTCTGAATGACTATTATTTTGTGAATATTTTATTTTCACATGTTTGCAGTTCTATGTGAATAAATGTATTTTTGTAATATAACCAGTCTTCAAATATAATTTTCCTCCTGTTTAACATTCTATTAAAGACACTTCTATATGTTTGTATTTGTACATTTTATCCAAAAGGACTTTCATCCTTTTACAAGCTCTTGTAAAACCTGAATACAAATTTGTATCAAGAGGATAAAGGAAAATTGAAAGAAACAAAAAATCTTCCAAAATAATTTATTTCCTTTTTTACAATAAATGATAATCATATTTACCAACCCCTCCGCTCAGGCAGGATATGACACAAGGTCAATTTTTCAGCAGAGTTTAACAGGTTTGAATTCAGAGTTTTCCTTCTCCTAGACTAGTTGCCATACCAAGGCTGAAGAACCTAGTCTGTCCTACTATTTACCCATAGCTGGAGGGAGAATAATTGGATTCATACCTTTCCCAAGGGTATTAGTGCTATGTGAAATGCAATTAGTCTCATCCAGGATTTGAACTCGTGTCGCCGTGCCCATTTCCTACGACGGTAACCATTACACCACGGGCACCTCCAAATCTATATAAAGTAATGCCATCATAAATAACTTATTTTCTTCTTATTCGTCGTCCAGATTATTTCAAAAGTAGCACCTCCTACAATAATAAATGATAATACAAATTATTAAAGAATACTTATATAACAAGAGGGCAGATGATATTACCATATTTGGCATAAATGGTAATTGATGTAGTGTCGTTCTGTTATCTCTTGTTATATTTTATAGAAAGGAAACAAATAATGAACGTGTAGATACTGATGGCTTTCAATCTAGTAGTTTAATGACTGCTTGAGAGGAAGTTTTCCTTATGCCGTGAGTTGAAGACAATGGAAAAACACTTGTAAATGGTTATGCGGGAGTTTAGTGCTTAGCCAGAGGCATCGGGTCCATTTGGTTTAGGAGGGAGAAATAATTGACCAGGAAATGGTCGCCTAAGGTATACAGAGGAACAATTGTTGAAGTGTGCTCTCTCGAGATGGATAGTCCTTTTCTGCTGTTGGATTCGTCCTGAGTTAGAGAGAGAAATGTTATCCCTTGTATTGGCTGGTCTTACCTAGCTACCAGCCAAGAGGAATGAGAAAAGAAAAGAGAGAGGAAGCATGGTTAGCGCTGCCTTTTTATGGTACCTGGAGAGGTGTGCCCGGGTAGAATGGCATGGGCCGTTCTCATTGGATGAAATGTATTATTTCAATATTCCAATGGCTAAACAATTCCTGTACTAAATAATGGTTTGAAATTCTTTCTGCTACACTTACTATAACTTTCAATTTGTACCCGGTCATGGTTAATAGAATTAGAACAGTCAACTCATGTGGTTCAAATAAAGAGTTCAATTTGAGATTCTGTGTGTCCTCCTGAGTTTGACATGAAACACCTGAAGAAGGCTAAAGGACATATCAGCCGAAAGTTGTGATTATAACAATAAAGATGAAGTCAATAGTCTGAATATTCAAAGTAATAAGTAATAATAATAAATTATATTGTTGGGCAGAGAAAACAATTTGTAAAGTACCATGAAAATTGTATTAAAATTTGGGAAATTTTATTAAATTGAATGATAGAAATACTCTTCAAATTAAACTATTCAATACATTTATTGCTAAGTGAACTATAGTTTTATATTCCTTTTACAACTGGCACATTTATGTGTTGGGTGATATAAAAAATAGTTCCAGAATGGGGGCTTTCATCCACTAATGCAATACCGACCCTTTCATCTAAAGTGATAAGGGCTGGGTTTCTTGCCCAGCACCACAATTACTGGGCTTTTTTTGGCACTGCACTTTTGGGAGGCTTTCCTGTTTTATAGACCTCACATTAAACAGATCATCTCACATTCTAGTACTGTGAGTGGTTTCATAAATATCTATTACTAATCTAAGAAAAAACATCTTTGCTAAATAGTTAAAATTCAACTATTTGACAAAATTATTTTTTTCAAGTCTTTAAGATTCTAATTGCAAACTTTCTTGCAAATTTATAGTTTTATATTTAGATCTTTAATTATTGTTTTGTTGTTTAATATATAAATGTATTCATATAAATTAATTATTAATTAATTATTTGACTATTAACGACTTTGTAGGGTTTTTTTTTGTTGTCAATTCAAGTATTATATTATTTTGATTAAAAAAAAAAATTGAATAAGAAAACTATGTTAAGAAACAATTTAAATCTTTATAAAGATTTGTGCACTACAATTTTAGACAATTATTGTATAATGCAATTTTTTCTTTTCCAGAGATTTGGAGATTAATTTGATTAGCAATAAACAACCAAACAAACACAATTTCCTGTTTTTAGGACGGGATGAGGAATGATACTGTCAGGTAGAGAGAGAAAAACAGTGGTTCTGAATTCAAAATAACACACAGTAAAACAAAGTCATGAGAAATATTTAATATAATCCAAAAACAAATTAACGAAATTATCGATAAATAAAAATGAGCAAAGACAATGAAATTTAAATCAGTTTCCTTTTCACTACGCCAACCTACGCCAGTCCGATGACACCACTTTATGCTTACGTACACAACATTTCTAATATGACGTCTACACACAAAGTAGATGACGTAGCAATCAAACCATGTGATATAAACAGCCAATCATGAGGCTACTTTTGCTGTAGCTTCACATATTTATTGCTCCTGCTCCTTCTCTACCAAATTTTGTTTAGTCTCACTACCGCCTTCAAACACTAAAATACACACGGTAGAGGGTGCGCGATTCATAAGACAGAGAGAAAGAGAGAGTGAGAGAGAGATAGATATATATATATATGTATGTATATATATATATATATATATATATACTTATCTATCTATATATACATACATATACATATATATATATATTACTGTTATCTCGGAAACCCTTGCTTCAAGAAAGACAAACAAAAAGGACCTTTTTTCTTCCCCCTCCCTTCCCTTCAACTGTCCACCCGGTATTTATTTAGCAACCACATCAACACAACAAACAAAATAAGTAAAGATAATTAAAAGGAAAAAAAATCCCTAGAAACACTTGTATTATCCCCTTTAATATCACTGCGGAAGCGGAAATATCCACTGGCTAATTCTTTTTACTACGAAAAACACATTTATTCATTCACTTTTTTTTTTAGATCAGTAACAACACAAATTTGGCTATCATGCCCAACAAAACTAAAAAAGAAAAGGTGAGCTTTTTCTTTTTCTACAAACCTTTTTTTCTATAACCTATATATAATTATTCTGATTTTATAGCTAGTCATGTTTGTGATTATTTAAGATATTATTACTATCGTTTTTAAAACCAATGTGATTTGGTTGGTGCATCATTACTACTGTTTTATCATTATTATCATTGTGATTATTATTATTTTGTCATTTCTTCGTTTGTACTGCTACTTTCGTCGCGGGCCATCATCGGATAAACTAGAGAAAGAAACTAGCATATTCGCTAGTATTCTCGCCTTTCCTGTTTATTTTATTACTTAGCACTGTATATGAGTCGTTTCTGATTTGTCGGTTACACTTCTAATTATTAATTATAAATATCATCACTTCAAATTTTGCTGCTGTTCCTGTTTTTAAAATAATAGGAGCATCAATACGCACCAACAACTGTGATGTGAAATCTTGTCCATGGCATTTACGCTTTACCTGCAAATATATTTCCAGTTCAGCATGGTAAAAACTCGTACTTTATTATTACATAAGTATATGTATTTATTTCAAAACTATTTTCATTGTATAAAGCTTTTAATTTTTTAAACCTTTTACACGTTGTATATTTTGTTTCCTGTTATTTTTTGGAAAGAAAACGCCAAATGTTCAGATTGCTCTCTATACAAAATAACAAAATCACTTGACACTTGATCCTCCTTGTTAGTTATAATACAGATCTCTGATAAATCTGTTGCAAACCAAAAATAAGTTATGTTTTCTTTGAATAATTACTAAACTTATAATATTCAAACTAAGATTATGTAATTGTTTTTCTCTCTAAACAACAAAAAATCGTGACTCTTTTGTCTGAGCAAATTAACTTTGCTGATGTTTCTTCTAAGTCTTTTTTTTTTTTTTTTAATACAATGACAATTTTATTAAACATGGAACAACATCTCAACTGTTTTAACCTTTACGTCTATTGTAAAACACCGTTATTAGTATTAAAATATAATTTTACATTTCCAACATTTCTGCTGTTAGATTGGAGAATGAACAATAAGTTTTTATTTTAAAAAAATTGTAACCTTAAAACCATTACTCTCTGCAAACACATGTATGTTCTATGTATATTTGTTGTATTAACTGCACCATTCGTGTATTGCTCAATTATTGACATTTATTTAGATTCAAGTAAAAAACAATTCATACATATGCTCTTTGAATCTCTACTATATAATTTAATGTTAAATCAAATCAAGAAACATAAAACATGATTTTGTTGTTCCTTGTAAAGAGCGATTTTTTTCTGTAGTTGTCTTACTGTAAATTGATCGTTTAATCTTATCGTAATTTGGTTTAAAATTTACGGTCATGTCACAAGCCATAAAACATTTTGGTCTGTTAAAAAGAAAAATGACAAAAATAAACTGTTTAATAGTTTGGACCCCTTTAAATTCAGTTATTCGAATATTACATGATTTAATGTAAGTCTAATTTGTTAGATGTCATGATCATTCGGGAAGAAAAATAACGAAAATGCATGGTATGATTTTTTAAAAAATCAATTAATTAGAAATTAAGTGCATAATATTTGATGATGCTTGACTTGGTTAAGTGTCGCTGATTTCTTAGATGACAATGTGTATAAATTGTGTAGATATCAAGTAGTTGAGTTAGTTGTGAAAGTACATATTGAATTTCTATTGTAACCCAAGATCATGGTTTCACTTTTATTATTATACTGAATTGAAGGGGGGAAATGCTGTTTTCTCTGGTAAATGTTAGAAATGAATATACATTATTTCTTATTGTTGCTACTTAAGTAATTTTTAAAAATCTATTTCTGACATAGCCTAACTCAGTTTTCTTTTTACTGTTAGATCTATTATCAATTGTAATTGACAATTATAATATGTCGTTTATGTTAATTCTCTATTTAGCAGACACCGGCCAAAACTACGAGCAGTACCAAAACAAGTGGGAAAGAAACAACAGAGAACTCTGAAAATGAGGTAAGAGTTGTGTATAAAATGGTATTTTTGTTCCCTTGAGCTCTGATCGAGGGGGATAACGGGGGAGCATTCGCCGCGCGATTCTATTAAAGGTGGTGGCGGTCGCGCCGTCGCCATCTTACTATAGATTATCATGGCGGCAAACGAGCAGCCCAGAGAATAACAAACGATTTTTAACAATTTGCATACACACTTCCTTATACTCATACAAAATGTAAAGTAGATTTACACGCAATATATATATTTAATATTGTTGATTTGTTTAATTGCTTTTTTTTCTTTTCTTTCAGTGGTGTTATTATTGTCCCCTTTTTTTATTGTTCTTTTTATTTAAATTTGCTTTTCTCTTCTAATCCTTTGAAACTCAGTTCCGTATGTGTGAGTGTATTGCACTGTATGTATCTATTAATGTTGGATTGGGATGATAATGGCAAAAAAAGCAAACTTTATTAATTCCTCTTAGCATATAAGTTATATTAATTATTAAAATATACAACATAGTCTTTAACGTCATCTGCATTGCTTGATCATTATATATATATATATATATATATATATATATATATATATATATTTAATTTCGATCTCTTGCATTTAAAGTTGATGTATGATAAAACAGATCTCTATTTTTTGCTTTTTTTACTAAAATCCTTGTGATATTTGTTACTACCTATAGTTAGTATATTTTTAGGGTGATGGATAGAGGGATGATATTTATTTATTTTTTTTTATAGGAAATAAATAGATTATGTAGTTCTGGATTTGGAACGACCAACTAGAACCATTACATGTGCTGCTTTTAATTAGTTTTAGTGCATTTTGAATAAAGTATTAATGTTTGACTGTTTCAAAGCAGGATTATTTTTTAAAGGTTTTTTTAAAATAAAAACTTGAATCTGAAAAATGCAAGAGTAGAACTTCTCGTGTCCACTCCTATTTCCACTTATTTTATCTTCTAAAAATGTCTGCCTGTTGTTGTTTTTGACCCAGTCCCCAAGTATGGGTGAAGATTTGGTGGGGGAGTATATAAATGATTGCTCTTGCTATTCTTATATTCCCAACCCCCAAATCTTCTATTTTTATTTTTTGTCGTCTTTCTGTTCAGCTGGGTATTGAAATCTGACCAAAAAAGATAAAGTATCCGTCTCATCTCCTCATTTTTTATGTAAACATACTTATCTGAACTAGTTTAATACTTTTATTTGTTAAATTACAAATAATTGTGAATAATTCCTAAAAATCCAAACTTAAACCTCTCTTACCATACCATATGATGCTTGGCATTGTTTTGGTGTGTGGGTATAAACAACAAAAAAAGCCCATAACACATGTAAAAGAAAAATCTGACCAATCGTAAATTTTTATTTTGACATTTACGTAGTCTTTCAATCTCTTTATTTTACTGTACATAATTAGACTATTGAACTTACTGTATATTTGAATTTGTTATACACCTGACAAGGATTTGTGCTACCTCCTTTATAGATTTGTTGGTTATTTGAGTTGACTTTTAAATATAAAACTTTCCTCCCTACTGTCGATAGAAAGGCACATGATAGGTTAAATAAAAAAGTTTAAAATAAAAGTAGGTAAGATGATCAGTTCGTGAGGAAAAAGCAGCTTGATACTCTCCTACTACTGCTGCTGTGACTGCTGCTGCTGCTACTTTCAATGAATGAATGGTCGTAGTCATTCACGGCCCCACTTACTACTACTTCAACGAAATTGAATTTGTAAACATCGTTGATAAATCTAATAATCATAATAAAAGTCACCACTTTAAAGTTTTCTTTCATTAAATGTCCCCGTTTTCTGTCGTATTTTATTTTACACCATGTAATATTCAATCCTAGTGATGAAACAGTACAGGTTTTAGTTCAGATGTACTTAGTCTCTTTTAAAAGGTATACTTCGGTTGATACTTTTCTCTCGTATGACTTTATGTAAAGGAATATTTTTGTTAAAAAAAATTTTATTTTTAATCTATGAATTACTTTAATAATAGAATCTTAAATTTTTATTGTAACATTTTTGTCTTGTTAACGGTGGTGATATATGGTGAGTTCAGGTGTGTTACTAAGAAATTAATCTAGGTTTTGTTAGAGAAAAAAATGAACTTACAACCTCTTGTCATTAACCTATTTGCCTACAATGGAAAATACTTAAATATTTTGCAGCTTTTAACGCACTTACTGATATTTCAGTATAAATCGTTTTTCTATGATCCTATTCAGAATATGACTGTCCATACTTTGTCTAAGATCAAGGAATTGTGCCTGTTATAGACTAAATAACGATCTCGTTTAAATGAATATTTTTTTGTCTAAAGTAAATTTTTGGTTTGTTTTTGTACATATAAAAAAGTAATTCTGAATCATTATTCAATCACTGTACTTATAACCAACAAAAGTGTTCATCTGTTGGAATAAAATAATCGTAGATAAGTTGACACATCATGAAAATCAAAGTACTAGCTCAAAGATTTTTTGATCCTTTTCAGGAATGATAAAGGTTGTAAAATCTTTGTAGAATAATGAAAACTTGATGTTTAATATAAGCAAGTCTTATCAAGTGGCCATATTTATAACGTTAATTTTTTAGTTAATGAAAATATATTTAAATATTTGAATCAATATGAAAATGTTTAGTCTTGCTTGGTAGATTTTTGCATTTGGCTTAACTTTTAATCTGGAGAATAATTATATCACTGTTTCAGATATGTTTTAGTTTTAAATTCTTTGAAAATGTTACGCCGATGCTAAATGACTTGTCCGGTTATTGCATGACATGAAATATTTGTTCTTCGTTGGCTTAGTTTTTTTTTTTTTTTTTTTTTTTTTTTAATGATACGAACCCTCAATAAGACTTAGAACATTTAAAATTGGAAAGAAAATCTTTTCATTTTCCATTATTAAAACGAACTATAATTCCATAAGAGAATAACTGATTAAAGTATAGAATCTGAAAAATCAACGTTTTAATTGCTTTTTGGACCTGTTTTATTGTCTAATTGTGGAACTTGTAGAAATGGTTAGATTTGTTTTGATAAACATTTATGTAATATTAATAACATTTTTGACTAGGCTTGTTTATCGAATTTTACTGACAAACCTCAAAATTTCTAATACGAATTTTGGTTTATACCAACTCAGGTGGTTGATGGTACCTAAAATGTCAAGTTTGGTGTTAAGCAGTATTTGAAAAATTAAATTCTAATTCATAGAATTTTGGTTTTTGGAAGTAGTCTTAAAATTAAAGAATTTGTGAAAATTTACTGTATATTTTTATGCATTTTGTTGATTTGTCTTTGAATAAAAAATTAAATTTCACGATGTTTTCTGACATGAAAATTATCTAAATGTTTTAAGACTTATGAAGTGTCAGAAAATCCCAATTGTTAGCTTTTGGGAGTTTTACTGAGTTTTAAGACTTAAATACTAATTCATGCAGTTTTTTTTCTTTCCAAATAAGGAAAGTTTTATTTGAAATTTCCAATCCTTTAAATGTTGGCAATAATTTAACGGTGGTCTCCAATCTTTGAGCCGTAAAACATGTTACTAGGTCTCGAACCATGAATCAGTTGCATTAAATATTCCTTGGAACTAATTAAATTTGTTAAACATATTTAGAAATGAAAGGGTCTATTGTAATTGCCACGTAAAAATAACTTTTTGACTTTTATTCTGGTTATAAATAACCTTCGTCGACCGATACGAAAGAATATTGTCAATTGCTAGTTCGCGGTGCAAAATCAATTTCTCAAGTTTTTAAATGAAAATTATTTTTTTAAAGGTACTTATATTTTCTTTTGTTAAGACATTTTGCTATTAAGTTAGGTTTAAAGTCTTGGTCTTGTTAATATACTGTAATTTTATTCCTTGGCTATTTTAGTCTTAGAAATTATTTTATAAAGGAACTTTTTATGCTGAAAATATAGATTCTATATTCCGTTTGACAATTCGTGGACCCTTTAGGGAGAAATAAAGAATTTCAATTAGTATTTCATAGTTATCTCCGTTATATCGGGAACGTTCAGTGCGAATACAGATCTCTCGGAATTATCATTCAGTAGAAAATATTGCTAGAAATTTCTTTAAGCATTTGTAAGTGTACTGTTCTAATAAAAAAAATTCGTTATGGTGTGCCGTTTTGCAGATGACATTCTTTATGGAATATTCTTTTAAAATGAAGTGTACAAAGTTAATAAAATAGTTCTTATGAGATGTTTCTTTGGACAAATGCTTTACAACTTTTTGTGATTAGCGATTGAGATTTAATCAAATTTGTCTTGTAGAAATAAATCCTTTATGAAATGAAAATTTTCACCAATTGGTAATCTCTTGTTCACTTAAGTCTTAAATGACCGACTTTAGAACTGAACACGTTATTCTCTAATTCTTTATAACAAAGTGGCACAAATATTGAAATTTGCATTATTTGCACCTAGAGAAAATAAAATTTGTCAGAAGTTGGATACTCGTTGCAAGAGCTATTTTCCGATGATTACCTAGAAAAAATGATTTTTTTTAATTGGAGTATAAAATTTCTTATTTCTAATTCATAACGCTAAATTAAGTTATCGAATTGAGACCAGATCAGATTTAGAGTAGGATTTGTAACTAAGTTTTTAATTTATCCTAATGTTTAAATGAATGTTTATAATGTCCTGATCCATACCCTATTTCTTCACATTATACTTGACTCTGTGCCCCAATTTATGATGGGGACAAATTAAATGCTTTTTTTTTTTAAATTACCAATATTTCAACTTTGTATTTTAATTATTTTTGTCCACAAGTTAATTTTTTTAAAAACGTGTGTGTGTGTGTGTGTGTGAGAGAGAGAGAGAGATAATTATTTATGTATGCATTCCACATCCATGAAAAACGTTTTAAAACAAATGAAGATGACATGTTTTATAAATTTTTTTCATCCTTATTTTGCTTTCTCTCATGTTAAAACAATCTTGGGTTTTAGGTTTGTTGTCTCAGTCTTCATGGAATGTTGACTGCTACCCTTTTTGTCCAAAGAGGATATATTGTTTTTATTTTGATAAAATAAAAGGTTAAAGATACTGTATCTGACATAAGTTTACAAAATCATTATTGTTTTATAAAAACAATTACGATTGAAATATTAAAGGTTAAATTTCTTACCCAATTTTATTTTAAGTAAATCATGAAATTTTTCTATTTGGTTCTTTAAACTTGGACTGCTTGAGCAGTTTAGTTTCCCAGACAGCTCAACATGCTCAAACAACTAAATGTGATTATCTTAAACACTTTTATTTATTGGCTTGAATATTTTGGGTAGTGGACATTTTACTCTTCATTTGAAAGTAATTAGATTTACAGACAATTGTGAAGACTACTCCCCTTCCTTTTATTTTGAAGGTGACAGATCCAGTCCAGTATAAAGTACTAAAAAAATTCTTAAAGTATCATTGGGGGGGGGGGGGCGAGGGATTGTAACTGACATTGTTATAAACTGATAACTTATATATCCTTTGTTTTTGTTTTTTCATTTTGCAATATAAATTTAGAATTAAAAAGACTAAAGTTTTTGTAACAATTTTTTCTTCCATTTTAACTAGGAGGAAATTTGAGGTTTTTGTTGAAAATGTTTAAGCTTTAGATTCAGGAGTTTACTTTGACTTTCATATGAATATTTCTCTTCAGCTTATTTTTAGAAAGTGATGCATACAAATTAAAGCATTACAATTTGTAGGCTTAAGTTTTTATCAAAAGTTCTTGGTCTTGTTACTATAAGGAAAGATGCCTTGTAGGTTAATGTATTGAGATTAATTTGTTTCATCTGCTTAAGACTTGGCTTATCCTTTATATAAAGAGGAGTAGGGAAGATTATAAGTTAGAATATACCTGTCTTGTCTGCAGGTTAAAAAGAAAACATTTCTAAGTATTAGATGTCGGGTAAACTAAAGCAAAAAAAAAAAAACATAGCCTGTTATAAATCATAACGAACAAAATGTGTAAAATTTCTTGCTTCTGTAGTTAATTGCCATATGTATAAAGATTGAAGAGATACATATTAATACTGATATATTTCTGCTTGAGCAAATAAAAAAAGGATATATTTAAACAGGTTTATAGTTTCATAACATAAGGCCAGATGTTCATCCATATTAACAATGTATTTGTACAATTATGTATTCAAAATATTTTATTTTTATTGTAATGAAGAGTAAAATTTTTTAATGTGGTCGGTTATTTAAAAATAGTTCTTATATTTATTCCTTATTACATGTTGAGATTAATATAAAGTAAAATATTAAATTTTATCCAACCTTTTCTAACATACCCTACCACTATTTTTAAAGAGATATTTGAATGTAAATCCTTTTATTTATTAACTGGTTAGGTGGGGGGCACAAAATCCAAGCTAACATTTAATTTGATTTCAGTGAGTAGGTTCTATAAGATGCTATGTTTGTTTATTTTTTCAGTTGGTGGTTCAATTACGTAAACACTCTAATGTATTTACTAAATAATTAAAGTAAATCAGTAAAAGTTGGATATTTATTGGTAGGAAGAATAATTTTTAAAAAAATTAAATTTTAATGGAGTACACAGGAAATAATTTTTAATAAAGTTGTCACTGAAAATTTCAGAATGGCTGAGTTAAATTTGTAACTAAATGGTTGAATACCTGAAATGAAAAGTGTTAGTCTTTGTAAACTTAAAACTATACTCATTAGATTTGTTACTTAAATCATATTTCTCTCTTACAGCCATTTTTTAATATTTTATTTTCTAAGGTAATTTATATCAAGCCACAGTAATCTAAAATATTTACCTGCTGGTTTAACAAGCTGTTTTAAAACCTGTATTTAATTATTTTCTTTGAAAATGTGTATATCTAATATTTTAGATATTTAAAAATTTATATAGATAACATTTATTTACAGAGATATAGTTTTGCTTGAGCTGTGTAAAACAAAAAAAAACCCTTCTCCCCGGCCCCGATTTACGACACATTGATTTTGTATAAAATGTATTGATAATTATTTCAGGTTTATCGATAGCATTTTTAATATATTTCAGATTTGTTACTTTGGGTAGCATTATTTTTAGGGTTAACTAATTATGGTTAAATGTATTGAAATTTTCCTGCATTGCTGCTACAAACAGTTCTGATATCAAAAAACAAATATATTGTTAGTATGTGTCATTTGTGTTATGAGTGTTTTCTGTTGATGGTTGAAGATCAGTCTAGTTAAATTCAGTTGAACATGTATAAGGTAACTTTTAGTACCTTTAAACCACCTCCTTAAATTAACCTATTTTGAGTATTAAAAAAAAATTAGTACTTGTTGGTATAAATTTATTTTAGCTGATTGAAGGCCAACTTTTCTCAGATTTCACCCTTGATTTGACTTTGAATTATTGGATTAAAACAGTTTATGATTCAATAATGTATTTTTATAATTGTGTGAAACAGAAAATATCTAGTAAAACTAAAGATTCTTTTTTCTCTTTAGAACAAGTTGCACTAAGAGGTTTGCCTAGTTTTATATCAATAAACTACTTCATTTTGTGACTTACTGATTATTGGACTACTTTATATGGAGACAATTTTGACACATGGTCAATTGGTAAAAATAGTACTGATTTCCATTGCAGTCTAAAGTTTATTTCCTTTTTCTGCCTTGTCTTGTCTAAATACATGTTTTTTCCTTTTTTGTTTGAAGTTGTTTTATAAATATTTTCCCCTTTGCATTCTTATTGTTTTTATTCAGTGATGTAAAGCTTACAAATTTTAACTTAATCTTTTAATGTTATAGAATGTTTTTAACTTAGAATTTTCATTTTCAAGTGGTGCACAAAATTTAGGCACTTGTTTTAAAAATTAGGGATATGATCATAAAAGGTTCTTCTGTTTAACCCAAACAAAAACAGATGAACTGATACCTTTTATGCTAACTTCCTTTCTGAGAAATTTGGTTGTCTTGTGACTTTGCTGGGTGCATTTATTGACTTAAAATAAAGTCAAACTATTAGTACTGGTCTTAAATCTTTTCATTTTGAATTTAAAATGTTTTGGCATTTGTTCTGTTTATAAGTCTTTTTTGCTTCAATCTTAGATTTTATTTTTATGTTGATTATAACTTGTCTAATAATTCTATTTTCAAATGTTCAGTTTTGTTTTCTGTATCTATGTAATTAGTTTAACAGTCATTCGTGATAGATACAATTCAAATATATTATCATTCTCTTTCATTATAACTGTAATTTTATATCGGGAATCATGGATTTCACTTTAAAATTTTTGGATTACTGAATTTATTCCTAACTGAACTTTCTTGAAAGTTTGCTTTATTTTTACGGTTTCAGGAAAGATGTTTTATTATAGAATCAGGTTTTAAAGGTTTCAGGAAAGATGTTTTATTATAGAATCAGGTTTTTAATTTTGAATTTTCATAAGTCGTTGTCAAGGAGAACCAAGTTGGTATCAAATAAAGTTTTTGGTAAAGACCCCCTCCTTCAAAAAAAAGTTTAAGTCAATTGGTATTTTAGTGTTTATTAGTTAACTTGTTTCCCAGTTTTGTATATTCATTGACTAAGCTTAGTTTGGCACAGGGTTGAAGCATAGGGTACTCATTAAGAATTGCTTGTTTGTAATGGTCTCAGAGACCGGTTTACTAACCATTACACTATGCAAGCTGCTCTTCTCAGTTTTGTGTAGATGCTTTAAAAAGATGGTTTGCATTTTGACCTATGTCTATTAGTTCCCAAGATTTTTGTATTGTTGTAAAAAGCAGACAATGTAAGCAGGTTTAGAAACTTCTTTTTCAAACCTGTTTATGCCTAAAAATAATAAAATGGAACCAGTTTAGAATACCAACATCAGGTTTTATTTGGTTTTCAAATTAAGCTGATTTTCTTTGTTTTATTGGTTAAAGAGTAAAGTGGAATTTTGTTCTTCCAACACAAATTGACTTCTAAGTGAGAAACCAATTTATATTTTACATGTCCTTATCTGAAAAACAGATCAAGATCTCTTCTGACTAGTATGGCTAAGGATTTATAGACATGTTACTCTTTGGAAATCAAATCTTGGCTTATTTGATAGTGATTGTTTTTTTTGTTTTTTTTGTTTTTTCTGTCTTTTCTGTGTGTCTTTTTTTCTCTGTTTTTTTTTTTTGTTTAGTTTTTTGTCTTTTTTTTCTCTCTCCCTTTGTCTTTTTTTTCTCTCTCCCTTTGTCTTTTTTTCTCTCTCCCTTTGTCTTTTTTTCTCTCTCCCTTTGTCTTTTTTTTCTCTCTCCCTTTGTCTTTTTTTTCTCTCTCCCTTTGTCTTTTTTTTCTCTCTCCCTTTGTCTTTTTTTTCTCTCTCCCTTTGTCTTTTTGTTCTCTCTCCCTTTGTCTTTTTTTTCTCTCTCCCTTTGTCTTTTTTTTCTCTCTCCCTTTGTCTTTTTTTCTCTCTCCCTTTGTCTTTTTTTCTCTCTCCCTTTGTCTTTTTTTCTCTCTCCCTCTCTCTCTTTCTTTCTCTTTCTGTTTCTTTTTCTCTTTCTCTGTATCTTTTTTCTCTTTGTATCTTTTTTCTCTTTCTCTATATCTTTTTTCTCTTTCTCTATATCTTTTTTCTCTTTCTCTGTATCTTTTTTCTCTTTCTCTGTATCTTTTTTCTCTTTCTCTGTATCTTTTTTCTCTTTCTCTGTATCTTTTTTCTCTTTCTCTGTATCTTTTTTCTCTTTCTCTGTATCTTTTTTCTCTCTCTCTGTATCTTTTCTCTCTCTCTCTCTCTCTCTGTATCTTTTTTCTCTCTCTCTCTGTATCTTTTTTCTCTCTCTCTCTGTATCTTTTTTCTCTCTCTCTCTGTATCTTTTTTCTCTCTCTCTCTGTATCTTTTTTTCTCTCTCTCTGTATCTTTTTTTTCTCTCTCTCTCTGTATCTTTTTTTTCTCTCTCTCTATCTTTTTTTTCTCTCTCTCTCTCTATCTTTTTTTTCTCTCTCTCTCTGTATCTTTTTTTCTCTCTCTCTCTGTATCTTTTTTTTCTCTCTCTCTCTCTGTATCTTTTCTCTCTCTCTCTCTGTGTATCTTTTCTCTCTCTCTCTCTGTGTATCTTTTCTCTCTCTCTCTGTGTATCTTTTCTCTCT
>CAUZXS010005245.1:0-5000 GCA_963585895.1 Sepioteuthis lessoniana | reverse complement strand
TTTTTCTCTCTCTCTCTCTGTATCTTTTTTTCTCTCTCTCTCTCTGTATCTTTTTTTCTCTCTCTCTCTCTGTATCTTTTTTCTCTCTCTCTCTCTGTGTATCTTTTTTTCTCTCTCTCTCTCTCTCTGTGTATCTTTTTTTTCTCTCTCTCTCTCTCTCTCTCTCACTCACTCTCTGTATCTTTTCTCTCTCTCTCACTCTCTCTCTCTGTATCTTTTCTCTCTCTCTCACTCTCTCTCTCTGTATCTTTTCTCTCTCTCTCTCTCTCTCTGTATCTTTTCTCTCTCTCTCACTCTCTCTCTCTGTATCTTTTCTCTCTCTCTCACTCTCTCTCTCTCTGTATCTTTTCTCTCTCTCTCACTCTCTCTCTCTCTCTGTATCTTTTCTCTCTCTCTCACTCTCTCTCTCTCTGTATCTTTTCTCTCTCTCTCTCTCTCACTCTCTCTCTCTGTATCTTTTCTCTCTCACTCTCTCTCTCTGTATCTTTTCTCTCTCACTCTCTCTCTCTGTATCTTTTCTCTCTCACTCTCTCTCTCTCTGTATCTTTTCTCTCTCTCTCTCTCTCTCTCTCAGTATCTTTTCTCTCTCTCAGTATCTTTTCTCTCTCTCAGTATCTTTTCTCTCTCTCTGTATCTTTTCTCTCTCTCTGTATCTTTTCTCTCTCTCTCTCTCTCTCTCTCTCATATTAAAGCTTTATTTTCATCTGCTTTTGGTTTTATGAAAGATAAAAAAATTTTCTGCTTAAGAATTTTTACTAAATACAAACTGCTTGTCTTCAATTTACATATTAATTAGCAATTGATATTATCTACATCTCATTTGTACTTTCTTCATAACTGGATTCTTTTGAGATTTACAAACTGGTTATTGGTTAATTTGTTTACATATCCTGATTAATTTCAATCTAATGATGCTGATTTTTTCTTTTTTCTTTTTTCTTTTTTCAATAACAGAGAATATTCAAAATTAACTTAGTATTGATTTTAAAAAATTTCTTTTTAACAAACCTATATTTCAACTACTAGGTTAATTTTCAGTCTATACAAGAAAACCTTAATAAAATGACTTTTCAACTAAATTTGTCAGATTTCAAAAACACTAAGATTTCTGTTGAGACTACAATTTTATAGGTGTTATTCAATTTACAATAAAATTGACAACCAGGGTTTGGAAATTTCAAAAATACATCAGTTTTATGTTCCTCTTATATAAGTTGATTTACTTGTTACACTTAATAATACTGATAGTTTAACTGCTGTGAAACTATCAACTTTTAATTGATTTAAAGCTTAGCTTTACTTTCTTTTCTTTTCATAGGAAACAGTAATATTGTGACTTATTGCAACTGTATTTTAGTATTTAATCTAAAGAAATCTTGTCTTATGTTGATAAATGTCTTATCAATTCATTAAATGTCTATTAATTCTCTTGACTGAAATTGGAATGAAGACAAATTCTCAAGCATTTTTTTGCTAATTAAATGTAATTGAATTCACCTTACATTGGGAACACTATACTATGTGTTTTTTTTTTGTTTTTTTTTAGCTTAGTGTATTTCAGTTATTTTTCATAAAGACAGAATAAGAATATTTAGATTTTGGGTAAGTGATCATATAATGTTTAAATTTACTGATTTTTTTTTATAGATTTTCCTTTTTAATCATTAAATGTTACTTTCATTTTTTAACTTGTACTTTAGCTGGTGGGGGGTTGTAAATTTTGAATAGTACAGATGAAATTGAATTCAAAGATTTTAAACTGTAAAAAGTTGTAAATTCAGTGTTTAATTAGTTAATAATTTTGGTACCTTCAATTTGGCCCTACAGCAAAATATTATTACTCCCTCCCACATACACACACTCCCTGAGTGGTGAGCTATATCTTTTCAATAGATGTTTCGCTTGACTAGGGATGTATTGATCATAAAAACATTTTTTAGATTTTTTTTTTTTCTCACATTTCTTAAAACAGGACTCATTTGAATAATTTTTATTTATTTACTTAGAAATTATTATTATACTTTCAGGTTTTTATTTCTTTTTTTGTATTAACTCTATAATAATTTTTAGAATATCTTGATACAATTAAACCCCCACAAAAAAATTAGATTAGAATATTTAGTTTAGTTCATAATTGACCTAGCATCACTGGATAGTAACAAGTTTTATCATGTCTTTAAATTTTAAATGCTGGCTTGATTTTTAAGGACTTAATCTAAATTCAAATGTTACATGTATTGTGTGTGTATATAGCTAAAAAGGATTTTTGACATCATTAATGACCTATCAAGAACGGTTGGTGAACTGAAATATATTTGGCAAAATGAACATAGAAACCCAACTAAAAAGCTTTTCCATTCAAAATATAATTATTGAACAATTTGGTTAATGTAAACAAATTTGAAATGACAAAATAATGAATTAAGCTAATGAGACTCTATATTGATTGTATGTTTAAGTGATTTTCAGTTTTTATATTTGCTGTTTGTGTTGTAAATGTCAAATAAAATCTTAAAAGTAGAAACTTAATCCACTCAATGTGCTTTGTTAAGAGATAATTGAGAATCTGTAGATTTTCTTCAACCTTAGTTTGGCACAAGGCCAGAAATATGAAGCACATAATGCAAATTAAACTGCTAGCAATGGACTGTTAGTCTTTTCACTAACCAATACACTGTTGATTTTGTTTGAAGTAGACTTCAATTGAAAATTGAATGCAACAGTTTATGTAAACAGATATTCATTACAATACTTTTTAATAACTCTTTTTATATTGTCACCAAAAAAATAAAATGTCATAAGTTTGCAGCTACACATGATTTTAGTACATTTTAAAAAGTAAAATTCAAATCTTATGCCATCTGCAGAAATTTGAAGGTCCAAAGTTTTATCAATTATTGACTATCAATAAACTTTAAAGATAAAACTAAGTGTAAACAGGTGTATATTAGAGGTTAAAAAGGCAAATTATTATTTTTATTTTTAGAATCAATATTTCTAATAACTTTAAAATTCTACAGTAACATAACAATACTCATTCTAATGTCACATAAAACAAGGAAGATTGTCAACAGTACATGAAAATTTTAAAACATTAATTTAAAAAAAAAATTAAACCCTTAAAATGTTATTCAACGTAACACAAACTTGAAGTATTATCAATAAGCTAGTTAATATTCATTGGGGCTTATAGATTAGTTCAATAAAGAAAATTTCTATTTCTGCATTAATATATAAAAATTATATAAATACTTAAATTTACTATCCAGATAACTGTTAGTATTGAATTTAAAAAAATTAAGTCCTCAAAATTATTGGCAATTGGCTTAAATCAAAAGTATCTTAGTATTTCCTTCCCCAAGCACAAAAGAAATATGGTAGGTTGATGAAATGAAAATTTAATATTTAAATGTTAGTTTGATAAAAAGAAAATGAAGCATATGAATGAGATTTTATCTAATCCAAATGGTGAATATAAGTATTAAATTTCTTTATAATATTTTATATATTGCTATATGAATTATTCTTTATTGAATTATTTTACAACCACCAATTCTGTTATAACAAAAGCTCTCTTAAATCCATTAAAGGTGATATGACTTATTTTTAAGATGTTAATTTTTTGCTTTGTACTGAAATAACTAGATTGGTTGTTTATTGAATTAAGTAAAATATATTTTGTAGATAATTTTTTGTATGTGTAGTTGAAGGCTCCCTTTTCAATAGCTACTACACAGTTGTAGGGGTGAGTGCTATTCCTTTCCCTGGACTGCTCCACTTTACCCTTGATCTGTACCTTATAATGCTGATTGTTAAGCAAGGAAGCATCAAGTACCATTTTTGTCTTTGGTATGACTCTACCTGGGATTGAACCCCGGTTTCCTGGAGCATTGGCAAACACTCTAACCATTATACCAATGAGCTGCTGAATATATATATATATATATATATATATATATATATATATATATACACTTTAAGAAAAACAACGAAACCGGTCACTATCCCCTCCCACTACCATGTAAGAAAGGAAACCCAACTCCGGTTTAACTGGACCAAAAATAAAAAAAAATTATATATATATATATATATATATATATATATATATATATATATATATATATATATAAAAATGCATTTCACTGTGTTCTAATATTTCTCAGATCCATTCTTGTTACCTAAGCACAGATCTTGGTTGCTCGAAGTACATGCTTTTACTAACTGGTCACTCATCTAAATATGGAGTAAGTTAATCACTACTTAAGTTAGGTGATCTAGCAGGAACTTGTGCTTTCAGTGTAACTTTGACTAAAGTCTGCAAAAGTTTCTAACTTGTGTATTTGGTCTCTAGTTTTTACTGCTGGGAATTTTTGTTCATGTTTAAATAACTGAATTTATTTAACTTAATGAACTAATTGTTTATAGTTTTTAAAGAATAAAGTTTTTTGTTTTTTTGCTTAAATAACCATTTAATTATTGCATATTATTAAAAAATTTGTGTGTGTAGATTTAGAGTAATTGATAACTTTCTTTGAAATTAAATCTTTATATTTGAATGCAAATTATTTTCTAAATGTGTGAAAAGAGGTTGGTGAAGGTTGGGAGAGATTAATGACTTGTTTTGTTGTCTATAGCGCCTGCTAATTGAAAATAAAAATTGAAAAACCTGCTTGATGAACTGATAAGTGTTGCTAGAATTGGTACAAAGCTACAAATATCGAGGACTAAACTGGGATCAAACTCTATTCATAGTAATTGATGGAGATCAATTATTTCCTAACAATTACTCAAGTTATAGGGTTTCAAGTATTTCTATCTGATAGATTATACTCTAACACTACCACTCTGGGTCAGAATGGGCTTGGGAGTAGTGGCAATAAAGAGGTGACTCTACACTCTCCAGAGCTCCAAAAATTGGAGCCTCACCAACAGAGGCAGTTTAATATCCTAATTTAGGACACTTTTGTGGTTGTAGGTTCTCTCCTTTCTAAGAGATGCAA
>CAUZXS010005244.1:0-50017 GCA_963585895.1 Sepioteuthis lessoniana | reverse complement strand
GGAAAATCTCGTATTTTGGTTTGGCGCGCAATTTAATTCAACACTGAATTTCACCCAATCAGGATGACTTATCCTATTCAGCCCGGACCTTCATTTCCGGCTAGCAAAACGGGTGAGCGGCCAAATCCATCCTCTTCGACTTGAGACGGCGACCAGAACAGACGTCCCTCTGATCGACCCTGCTTAGCGATGCTTTTTAGCTAGATAAGCCACCCAGTGTGGACATCTCACTGTGGCTTTAACACTAGCAGCAGCAACATGGACACTCAATGAGGGAAACATCTAATTTATGGATTCTTTACGAGGAATCCCAGTGGAACATAAATTAGAAACATTCAGCATGCCTTCCACAGGCACCACTTCATGTCACCCCAAAAATTGACTATGTCGATCCGAGCGTCACTCCGCTCTCGACACACATAACTACTCGGTGACTTTGAATACTTCCCTCACACGTCCAACAACACGCTGCCATCTCAACAGCCCGCTAAGCCATTTCGTCTCAAACATCCAACAAGCCTAAACACCACGAGTCTTGCAGCAGCAAAAACAAACCAAATATTCAAAGCTGCAAATAAAAACTTTCGTTGTTGTTTTGTTAAAGCAGAGTTTCGTAATTCATTTGTGTGCCAAAAAATATAGCGTTAAACAAATAACCATTTCACACTAATCGCTATAGTTTTACTAGAAAAACTTTCTTAATAAAGTATTTTTGATAAACTTCTATGATCGAAACTTTGGTTATTGTTTAGAATTTCTGCATAAGAAGTGGATAATGTTTAGAATTTTCAGTCATTATCATGAAGCTTATAGGGAACATCTAAAGACGACAGATTGTAGAAATATCTCATTTTTTTACTTGTATTGAGTGGCGCATGCGTATTAGCAAACGTCCTTTCCGTTCCAAGTGTAAACGTCAGAGTTTAAAGAATTAATAATTCCGGGTACTTACATAAATAGAAATATTCATGGGAGAATGGACGGTCTTCAAGTCTCGGTTTAGACTAAACACTCGGAAATAAACTGGAATATAAAAGAAAGGTTTATTATCAATAAAAAAAAATCAAACTAAATCATAAACAGAAACATATGCTATAACATAAATACAAATAATATATATATATATATATATATAATATGTATTTTTTCCAATTGTTTGATAAAGTAATTGTAATAAATTCGATGCATGACTTCAGTCGGATGTTAGAGAGAGAGAGAGAGCGAGAGAGAGAGAGAGAGAGAGAGAGAACCCTACAACCTTTTTATTGACAAATAGCAATGAATGGTCGAACCAGCTTTTATTTTCTTCATAGAATGGCGGAACTGATACTTACACTTTCTTGAAACTCAAGATGTAAATTACAACACACACTCGCGCACGCACGTACACACACACACACACACACACACACACACACACACACACACATATATATATGTACAAATATTGTGAAATTAAACGAAAAATATTCAATTTTGTAATTCCATTATAAATTTATTTCAAGTCTATAAAATGACCTTCTTCAGATGGATAAAATACAGTTCTGCATTTTAATTATGTTTTTTTTTTTTGTTTAATTTTATTAAAAATGTTTTCGCTCTGCACGTGAGCCTCGACGTATCTATCGTATCTATCTATCTATCTATGTTCTTTCTTTCTTTCTTAGTTCATTTCTTCTTTCTTTCTTTTTATTTATCTCTGTTCACATCTATCTATCTATCTATCTATCTCAGTTTCTTCGTATATAAAAAGGTGGACCGAAAAGTTCATATAATGACATCATATCTGCTGATTTTTATCAATTGGATCCAAGACGTGCAACACCGATGGAGGAAGTGTGTAGAGAGCAAGGGGGACTCTATTAGAAAATAAACCTCCTTTGATCAGATTCCATGTAAGTCCCTAGGTGAGCCGATGAACCTTTCTGCTAATCTGTTTATCTCAACCTGTTAATATCTACCGATTTATCTATCTATTTCAATTTGATAATATCTTATCTATCTTCCATTATTAACTTTCATCCTATCTATCAATCTATCTCGCTATCAGAATTAAAAATTTTCAGATTATCAACTAATTTTTGTGTAAGTAATGGCAATACCTATTTCTCCGGGTTTGTATATTGGCTTGTCCGTCTGGATGAAGGTGGAAATTGTGAGCACGTGATATTGAAGTTGAGTGAAGTCATCGAAGTTGACGTCGCCATCAGAAGTCACGTACAGATTATATTGATCTGGTTCCAAGTGCTGGGGAATATGCTGGAAAGAAAGAAAAAAAAAACAGAGGTGAAGATCAATCATTTAATCGATTTTATTGATTGATTCATTTATTTTGCTTTATATTAATTCACACAAATGTTCTAATCTTGAATGCAATGACTGTGTTTCAACCATTAAATATAGTGACCTTTTTCAAAACTCTCTATAATGAGAAAGGATTGACTGATTTTAACGATATGTCAACCCGTCTAGGTTTATTTCTTGCCGAAAGATGAGGGAATCGCGTTCATTGTACATTCATATTTACATTTTTTTATGCAGTTGCTCCGTGAGAATTTTTTTCACACGGTTATATGATATCAAGTATTCCTATCTAATACAAATAATCTTCATAGGTATATGATATCAAGTGTTCCTATCTAATACAAATAATCTTCATAGGTATATGGTTTCAAGTATTCCTATCTAATACAAGTAATCTTCATAGGTATATGGTTTCAAGTATTCCCATCTAATACAAGTAATCTTCATAGGTATATGGTTTCAAGTATTCCTATCTAATACAAATAATCTTCATAGGTATATGGTTTCAAGTATTCCTATCTAATACAAATAATCTTCATAGGTATATGGTTTCAAGTATTCCTATCTAATACAAATAATCTTCATAGGTATATGGTTTCAAGTATTCCTATCTAATACAAATAATCTTCATAGGTATATGGTTTCAAGTATTCCTATCTAATACAAATAATCTTCATAGGTATATGATTTCAAGTATTCCTATCTAATACAAATAATCTTCATAGGTATATGGTTTCAAGTATTCCCATCTAATACAAGTAATCTTCATAGGTATATGGTTTCAAGTATTCCTATCTAATACAAATAATCTTCATAGGTATATGATTTCAAGTATTCCTATCTAATACAAATAATCTTCATAGGTATATGATTTCAAGTATTCCTATCTAATACAAATAATCTTCATAGGTATAGGATTTTAAGTATTCCTATCTAATACAAATAATCTTCATATGTATATGGTTTCAAGTATTCCTATCTAATACAAATAATTCATATACGATTATACGTTTTCAAGTAATTATTTCTATTTAATAATAATCATCTGTTTGCATTCTGCTATATGGCTTCCAATCAACTAATCCGGGCCAGAAGACCAGACCTTATAATAATCAACAAAAAAAGAAAAAAAGAGAATTTGCAAAATTATCGACTTTTCTGTCCCGGCGGACCACAGAATAAATCTGAAGGACAGTGAAAAGAAGGATAAGTACCTCGACCTTGCTAGAGAATCGAAAAAGCTGTGGAACATGAAAGTAACGATTATGCCAATTGTGATTGGTGCGTTAGGCACAATAAGTAAAGGATTATTAAAAGGCCTGGAGGACTTAGAAGTTGGCGGACGGGTAGAGACTATTTAAACGACAGCATTGCTGAGAACGGCCAGAATCCTGAGACGAGTCCTGGGGAGACTTGAGGAGACTTGCTGTCACTTAGACTCCAGTGAAAAACCAGCTAACGCTGATGTGAAAAACTCTAATGAGTAATAATAATAATAATAATAATAATAATATAAACGACCCATAAACGAGATCACATACGAAAAAACCAAGACGTGGCTAAGAAAAGGAAAGCTTAAAAGAGAAACATAATTTCTCCTAATAGCAGCGCAAAACAACACCATAAGAACCAATCAAATCAAAGCAGGAATAAATAAGACAACAAAATAGCAAAGGAAGGATATGTGGTGATAGAGACGAAACCATCAATCACAAAATAAACGAATGCAGCGAATTAGCACAGAGGGAGTATAAGACTAGACACAACTGAGTGGGGAAGGTGATCCACTGGGAGATGTACAAGAAATTGAAATTTTACCATACAAACAAATGGTATATGCACAACCCAGCAGCTGTCCTGGAGAATGACACACACAAATTCCCATGGGACTTTGACATACAAACGGATCACCAAATCTCGGCCAGAAGACCAGACCTTATAGTAATCGACAAGAAAAAGAGAACCTGCAAAATGGTAGATTTTGCTGTCCCGGCTGACCACAGAATAAAACTGAAAGAAAGTAAAAAGAAGGATATGTACCTCGATCTTTGCTAGGGAATTAAAAACACTATGGAACATGAAGGTGATGATTATACCAACTGGGATTGGTGCACTCGGTACAATAACTAAAGGACTATTAGAGGGACTGGAGGACTTGGAAGTTGGAGGACGAGTCGAGACCATCCAAACTACAGTGTTATTAAGAACGACCAGAATACTGAGAAGAGTCCTAGGGACTTGAGGAGACTTGCTGTCACTCAAACTCCAGTGAAAGACCATCAGCTAACGTTTATATGAAACAATCTAAAGGAGTAAATGATAATAATAGAATTTTCGGTCCCGTTGTACTACAGAGTGAAAATCAAAACAAAACAAAAAAAAAAGCGAAGAAATATAAGTACTTTGACCTTGCTAGAGAACTAAAAGTTATAGAACATGAGGGTAACGATGCTACTAAAAGTAATTGGCATTATTGGAACGGTCACAAGAGGCTTGGAAAGGGGACTGGAGAAGTTGGAAATCTGTGGACGAGCCGTGAGCATCCAAACAATAGCATTGTTGAGGACAGCCAAAATACCGAAAACAGTCCTAGAGACCAGAAGAGACTTGCTGTCACTCAGCCTCCAGTGAAAGACCATCGGCTAACGCTTGTGTGAAAAACTCGGAAAATGTATAATAATAATAATAATAATAATAATAATAATAATAATCGTTAGTTAACAATCGAAGCTTTAAATAACAATTCTTAATACAAACAATTTACAGTTATTTAGTATCAACAGCGGACCATAATGATATTGATACTTCTATTTAGGAAGGAGTGAAGTATTCTATTTCGTATTTTATAATTAACTGTTGTCCATGATTATATCGATGATTCTATTCAGGTAGGAGTGGAGGATTCTTGGTAGAGTTATTTATATTTTATTAAGAATTTGAAGGATTCAAAATAGACGATTAGTACAAATGCGCACCTTGCAAAATTCTCATTTAGTTGCAAATTGAAACGGAAATTGCTTTATTCTCTAAGAACACTTTTAGTATATTGCTCAAAAAACCTAGCGGTGATGTGACGCTTTTAATCTTTTTTTATTCTTATTTCTTCATTTAAAAAAAGATATTTTTTTATTGGTTACTGTTCGATTCTTATAAACAGATCTACTGAGAATTTTATGAGAGAGAGACAGTGGGAGCTGATAACATGTGGGTAAGAACAACAATTGATCCCCTGCAATCATTGTCTCAAAGGCATCAGACGACTGTGACTCTTTGATACAATGAGGAGGTGCTGCCTCAGGTTAAAAATTCCCAGGGCCAAGCTTGTGAAATACCGATGATTCCAGACGAGATTTGCGGTTAACGAGAAAAGCCGAGAATTTATCGATTTACCGGTAGATATATAGCAACAGCAAGGAAGACGTTACTAGCCTGAAGGACTGATCGAATAATAATAGAGATCTATCACTGAATTTCGATGAAGAAGGTATATATATATATATATATATATATATATATATATATATATATATATACAGTTGTGATACAACGAATCAGTCTCTCTGCGGATGACTATATATATATATATATATATTGGTCTGCACGTAAAAATATCTGCGTCAACTCACCATATAGAAGACAGATGTTGAGTCTGCGAATAAAAATGGAAAAAAATAAATTAAACACAAAATAAACTTCCAGATATATAAACATAAAAACAAAGAAAACGTAAAAAATCTTTAAACATGAATATTTTCAAGCTGAGGTAGGACTAAAAATGAAAAATAAAGCTTCGGTACGACGTATAACTAGAAATGATTAAACCATTTACAATGGAAACTCGAAAGATTTTCGATTTTTCTCTGATGATTTTTGACAATTTTTATCTCCATGTCATATTATTAATTAGATATTTCTCCAATCGTTGCTGAATGGTTTCTTCTTTATTTTCATATTTAGCATAAAATCCTAAATCATTTATTCTTTATTTTTAACATTTGTTTGTTTGTTTGTTTGTTTGGGTTTTATGGCATATCAACCTTTGTAGATTATTTAATGCCAAATCCATTTTTATACAAATTAACAGTTCTATAATCAAACACTTCAGTTTAGCATTAGTACACAGTTTAATTGTCTAAAATATTTCTATTTGAAACTATTCAGTTTAGTCAAAAAGTTCTAATTAAAACAATTCAGTTTAGCACACAAAAACAGTTCGATTTCAAACAATTCAGTTTAGCTCACAAAACAGTTCGATTTCAAACAATTCAGTTTAGCACACAAAAACAGTTCGATTTCAAACAATTCAGTTTAGCACACAAAAACAGTTCGATTTCAAACAATTCAGTTTAGCACACAAACAGTCCGATTTCAAACAATTCAGTTTAGCTCACAAAACAGTTCGATTTCAAACAATTCAGTTTAGCACACAAAAACAGTTCGATTTCAAACAATTCAGTTTAGCATAAGTACTTATTTTAGATATTAAAGCAGTTACATTTCAAGTAATTCAGTTTAGCACAAGTACGCAATTTAGTTCTATTTAACCCATAGATAGGGCCTTATTAAGTGCTACCACTCTGGGCCAGAGTGGACCTGGGAGTGATGGCAATGAAGGGGTACTCCGCATCCCCGAAAGCTCCAGCATTACTGGAACTTCATCATCAGATTGTTTAGTGTCATATCCAGGACACTCGTTGTTGGGGTCTTGCCCCTCTGCAGAGACACAGTCGGAGTATTCTACAGCCCCAACCAACTGGGCAATTTAAACTTTTGACAATGAGAGGTGAAGAAATTGCAATTCAAACCATTTTATGTTACCTGTGAAAAAAGGACTGAGTGCAAGTAATTAATGATATGGAAGGGCCAGGAACTGTCAACAAATATGTAGTTCAAAACTGGTTCAAACGTTTTAAAGACGGTAACACCAGCCTCGAAGACAAATCAAAGCCAAGAAAGGGGACTCATTGTGGTGAAGTGGTTAAAGTGATGGACTGCGACATCATAGTAAGTGAACTCAAAATCCAGTCACGCTATTAGATTCACTTTCTTACTAAAGGCATGAACACTCTTATTCTTTTCCAGTAATGGGTTTAATAGTACCACAACTTTTCTTCTATAAGGACAGTTTTAACTTTAAATAATCCATGAAGGTTGATATCTCATTAATCAAAGAACCTAAACAATGGTCAGAGAGACTTTCTTTTGTTAAAGATGACGCCTTGCTTGAAATGGTTGAACGGTCCTGCACATGTATGTGTACATTGTTGGTAGAACTTGGTCCTTCACAAGTAACGACATCTGGTGACTAGTCTACATGCTTCAGCGATTTTTATTAACTTTTTATAAAAGGGTTTATGAATACAAGCAAGTAAATTCAACTCCTGTGGACTTCTGTTCTCATATTCACCGTGTCAAAATTTTATTCATCCTAGGGGTTTATATGGACCACTTTGGGAAGCCCATTGCAAAGTGTCCGATATCTGGCAACTATGATCCAGCGATTTTCATAGTTATAAAATGTTTTATGAATACAAACCAGTAAATTAATCTCCAATGAATCACTTTTCTCTTACCTACCCTGCCAATTTTTTTTTTACTCCTAGAAGTCTCTTTGGTCCATTTTGAGTAGCCCTGATCTTGATTCGAGATGGACATGATCACAGATAGATAAGATCACTAAATTACAAAAATAAAAATCTTGTAATACCACCTTCTCAATTTTTATTGGTGGTATTCTTCAACCTGAAAACCTTTGGACAATGTTACTATAACCAGATCTCGAAAATCGACTCAGCATTTATAGAAATTCCTAGCTTAGCTTCACTGGTACGTTTGCACCCCACCATCTGCTCCTAACCCCTCATCTAATAGGAGAATGATTAGCTTCATTGATCATTTAGGGTTTTCGGTCTATGGTCTTCATCATTATATTCACAACGTTTCGGTCTTCTTTAGGTCTTTCTTGTCGAATACAGAAGCCTCCACGGAACTTCGAGCCACGTCCTTTATTTGATACACGCGGGTCACTTGCTCTGAATCCGTTAAATATAACCGGCTTCAAGTTTTAAGTATTCCTCTATTGCTTCTCGCCTGAAGTCAGGATTGAACCTACAAATGATTGTCATTTTGTAGCTTTGGGAACCTACGCTTATAACTGTTAGGCTATGTGTTTTATCGGACAGCTTATTGTGTACTTTTGGGATTTATAGATTTGATGTTTTTATATCCTTATAAATTAAAACCATTAAGTATGATTTTTTGGAGGTGCTCGTGGTGTAATGGTTATCGTCGTAGGAAATGAACACGGCGACACGAGTTCAAATCCTGGACGAGACTGGTAGCATTTCACATAGCACTAATACCCTTGGGAAAGGTAGGAATCCAATTATTCTCCCTCCAGCTATGGGTAAATAGTAGGGCAGACTAGGTTCTTCAGCCTTGGTGAGGCAACTAGTCCAGGAGAAGGAAAACTCTGAATTCAAAACCTGTTAAACCGTGTGTCATATCCGGCCCAAGCGGAGGGATTGGTAAATATGATTAAGTATGATTTTTTCCCTGTGCTCATATTAAGATTTTTTTTTATCTAACTTTCTTGATTATTAGTTCCCATATTGTATTCATCTCTTGTTCGATTCAACAAGTCACTGTAGCCCAACATATCTGCTGATTCTTTAAGGCGTCGAATACTCCAATGTGCTTCTCTATCAATTATTTTAACTTCATCCCATAAAAGTAGATGGTTTCTCTTTTCCTTCCAAAGAGGAATGTCGACGGAGCCAAGATATTTTTGCCACTACCTTCAACCGAACTATTTTGGCACCACCTGAAACCAAGTTATTTTTGGCAGCGTCTCTAACCGAGTAATTTTTGACTGCGCATTTAACCGCCTTCAACTGAGTTATTTCTGGCATTGCCGTCAAACAAGCTATTTTTAGCACCACCTTCAAACGAGCTATTTTTGCCACCACCTTCTACCAAGCTATTTCTGGTACCACCTTTAACCAAGCAATTTTTGGCATTGGCGTCAACCAAGTTATTTTTGGCACCACCTTCAAACGAGCTATTTTTGGCACCACCTTCAACCAAGCTATTTTTGACACCAGCCTCAGTCGTGTAAATGTGTGTGTGTGTGTGTGTGAGAGAGAGAGAGAGAGAGAGAGAGCTTCTGCCCATAACATGACCTTGAGAGACATCCTACGTAGAGAGAGTGGATGATGTAGATTAGATACTTACAGGAATCCATCGTTCCACCGACTTCCACTTCGGTTTTATTGTAGTTGTTCCGTATCATGGCTCTGACAAAACTCTGTGCGTGAGGTTGTCCAATCAACGTGACACTGATGTTAAAAGGTTGACCAGGAATTAGTAAATCCGGTGCATACACTAAATAAAAAGGCCTAAAAAACAAGAAAAAAAAGTAGAAATGTTAATTATCAATATATCAGTAATTAAACAATTATTATATTTTTCTAGATTTTAATTTTGGCAGTCAAAATTGGTGAGCGTTCTAGTGACTAAAAATGTTTCCAATAATACTATAGATTAAAAAGAATACAAATTTTATTGGAAAGCACTATATATTACTAAAATCCTCATAATATATATATATATATATATTGGCGAACACTCTACCCACGGGACCAATGAACCGGTTAATATATATATATATATATATATATATATATATATATATATATATATATATATATATATGTGTGTGTGTGTGTGTGTGTGTGTGTGTGTATTATTCAGTCCAGTTAAATTGGAGTCGGGAATAATTCCGTCAGGACAAAAAATCATTCAACTATGAACATTTAAATTTTCCTGGTAAAGAGCTCAATGAAACTGACATCACAGAGCAATAATATATACATATATATATATATATATATATATATATATATATATATATATATTGGCGAACACTCTACCCACGGGGCCAATGAGCCCGTTAATATATATATATATATATATATATATATATTGGTACCTCCTTGCTGAACACTCAGCAATATAAGGTATGTATCGAGGGTAAAGTGGAGCAAGCTAGGGAAAGGAGTAACACCTTCCCCTACACCCTGATGTAGTAGCTATCGAAAAGGGAGTCTTCTGGTCGCTGTCGACTAAGGTCGCCAACTTTACTTTACTATATATATATATTAATAGTTACTACTACATACACACACGTTAAATGGTAAAAATGATATGGCCTATATATGTAAATTAGACTAATAACGAAAGCGTTAAAAAACATAATGTACTTATATCTAAGGCCGTTGGAAAAGAGACATTCAAAAATTAATTATTTTTCTTTTTTTTTTTTCTTTTTCATTTTTTTCAATATTTCGAAGAAACTTTCCCTCTTCTTTCGAGGATATAAATAAAAATGAACTTGCCTCCTCTCTCCCTATATATATATATATATATATATATATATATATGTGCGTCTCTCTTTCTGTGCATATATATATATATATATATATATATTAGCAATGTATTTGTTAGCTATGGGTTAAATTGCACTTCTACTGTTCTTCCAGAAGGATGGCTTTGGCATTAAATAACCTACAAAGATTGATATGCCAATAAACAAAGAAACTATATATATATATATATATATATATATATATATAAGAGCTTTCAAATCGACTAACTTGATTAATTCTATTTCAAATTTTAACAACTCATTATTTTTCTTTTCGTGAAAAGAAACGCCATTCTCTGGTAAAAAGTCATTTAAACATTAAACATAGATTTTTGTGTTAACACGCAATTAAAATTTGAGGAAGTTTGAACAAGAATTGGACAAGTTGAGATTATGAAATTTAGAAAAATTTTTTGAAACACCCTGTACATTTCAAATGATATGAATTTCTTAAACACTATATATATATATATATATATATATATATATATACATATATATATATATATATATATATATATATATATATATATATATATATATATATATAAAGCAAATTCAAATAGTGTATTCTTAATATGAACATTGCCAACGATATGCATGCAACCATCTACAGGGCAATATAATTGTTGTTTAATGTTTCATATGGAAAAAAAAAGAAAATGAAAAAATGAAATTTGTTTGGAAATTTTAAAACCTTTTATTTTAGCAAATTGTAAAGGGTTTTAAAATTCACAAATACAAAAATACTAAAAATGCCTATTCGTAAGAAGACCAATAATTTGAATAAAAATCTACAAAAATTTGTACACTTGTACCCTGTCATGGTTGACAGAATTGGAAGAATATACCGCGTGGATTAAATAAAGGTTTCAATTTGAGGTTCAGGGTGGACTGTGGAGTTCGACATGAAAACCCTGAAGAAGGCCAAAGAACATATCAGCCGAAACGTTATGAGTATAACTATAAAAACAAGGTCAATAATCCGAAAACTCTAAATAATAATAATTATCAAACTTCATATTAGAAATTTCGAATAAAAATCTATTACACAGATATATCAATTTACCAACTAATTCAGCCACATATATCATCGAAAATAGAAAATTAAACAATTAAGATATCCAAACTGATACAAATTTTTTCTATTAGAATTAGGAAAATAATAATAATATTAATAATGATAATAATGATAGTAATGATAATGATAAAAATAATAATGATAATAATAATGATAATAATGACAATGATGAAAATAATAATAATAATAATAATGATAATGATAAAATAATAATAATAATAATAATAATAATGATAATAATGATAATGATAAAAATAATAAAAATAATAATAATAATGATAATAATGATAATAAAGATAATGATAAAAATAATAATGATAACAATAATGATAATAATGATAATGATAATAATAATAATAATGATAATAATGTTAATGATTAAAAAAATAATAATAATGTGAAAAACTCTAATAATAATAATAATAATAATCTTTAAAAACTAACGTATATTCCATTCTTTGTATTAAAGTTTACAATCGAACTTCCACGACTATTGAAAAACGTATATATGAAGATATCCGAGATTTTAAATTAAGAGATTTTCAAAATGCTTTAGTCAAACAATTTAGAAACCAAATATAGTTTTAATTTTAAAAGTTCCCAAATGTTAGTTGAAATATATTATAATCAACACAGAAAGATTGTTGAATCTACCGTTATTTCGAATACTGTTAAATAAAGACCAGATTCTTTTAACTTCTCTCCTTCTTTAGTTAAAATAGTTCAAAATAGTTGTAATATCCCATTTTAAAATCAGTTTTTATTAATTATAACTTACGTTCAATATTTTGTTATGAATTCCAAACAACAAAAATGTAATTTTAATGTTTTTTTTCCAACGCATAAGGTGGTGTCCTCGTGTTGTAATGGTTAAAGCGATGGACTGCGAAATCGTAGTAAGCGAGTTCGAACTCCAGGCGCGCTATTACGTTCACCTTCGGGCAAATATCCTAGGGAAAGGTATGAACTTCCTTATCCTCCCAGCTATGGGTTAAATAGTACCTACAACTGTTCTTCTAGGAGAATGGCTTTGGCATTAAATAACCTACAAAGATTGATATGTCATTAAACAACGAAACCAAACCAACATATAAAAGTGACGTCAGTTTAGTTTGAATTCAGTTGAAGTGCGCAAAAACGTCTTTTTTCGTTAGAAAATTATTTTTTCTGATGAGACATTAAACAACACTAATACTGCCCAGAAGATGGCCGCATAGACCGAAATGTGGCCATGTTCTTACAAAGAATACAGGATTTGAATATTTTGCTTTTCATATTTTATATTTGTATACCATCGGATTTATTCGATCTTTCTCAAATATATATATATATATAGTGACTGCTACTTCTATCCAGAAGAAAGCCATCTCTTCAATCTTGTTAAGAGCACTCGTTGGCATACTCGTAGCCCCTCTGGACAAATTTACATTTAAAAGTCCGGCCGCATATGACAAATAAAAGAACTGTCGTTGGTATTGATATTAAAACCGTGTAATCTCATATGGCTTCCGAGACCTGCAACTAATTATATATGGTATGATAGAAAGCAAATTCTTCTGCAGCCAAAAAGACCTCAAACCCCTCGAACGATCCAGAATAAACCCCGGGAACTTGAAGGAATCGAACTGCGGCCACATCCAGCAAATAGCCCGAACCTAACTCCCTTGGATTATTATTTGTTCTGATCTATCCTTCACTTCTCTCGTTCGCGACACTTCAAGAAGTAAAAAAAAAAAAAATTAAAGCTTCAGCGAAGAAGTTCTGCATGGGATCAAAGAATTGGCAGAAAAGTGGCTTCAGCCTGTGTAACTCGATGACCTCTACTTTGAATGTTAGTCTTCTTTATTACAGCTTGAAGAATAAAGCAAATATTGCAAAACTTTTGACTCCCCTTAGTAACATCATGGGTAATTTAATGGAAACTTGTAAATTATTTATCTATAGATTAGATTTTAAAACAAATTTTGTTTCTGGGCAGAATATATTTACTCCCCACCCCGCACGAGCAGAACACAACACAAGATCAATTTTTAAGGGGAGTCTAACTGGTTTAAATTCAGAGTTTTCCTTCTTTTAGGTTGGTTGCCATTTCAAGGTTAAAGATCCAAGTCTGTTCTGCTATTTACCCATAGCTGGAGGAAGGACAAGATAATAGCGCATTGTGAAATGCAAACAGCCTGGCCCAGGATTTGAACTCAGTTCGGTGAGACTATTTCCTACGACGATACCCACTACACCACGAGTGCCGCGTTTCATGGACCGTATGCACTATTTTTTTTTTTATTAGTATTAGATAGAAACATTTAGTTGGAACCATATAATTGTGGCCAGATTATTTGTATTAAGAATGGTTACTTGAATCTATAATTGTTTACTAAAGATAATTATCACAATTAGTCACTTGAAACCATAAAATTACTCGCAAAAAAACTAACAAACAAAAACAAAAACAAAAAAAATCACTGGCTTTGACTTTAAGTTGACTAATCGGGGTTGACGTGCCATAAAATCAAACAGATTAATGCTAAATCGGATTTTCATTTATCTTAATTTTTCTTTTTCTTTTGTTGTTTGATTGTTTATTTTGTTTTTTGTTGTTGTTGTTGTTGTTGTTTTGCTTTGTTTTGCTTTGTTTTGTTTTTGTCTTTTGTAACTCATTTGAGTTATGAGGCTACAGTAAAAAATAAACAACACTGATTGGAAACAATATCTGAGACAAATGTACAGTTTCTTAGTTGCTTATGTTGTAAAAGTATAGAAACCAGCCATTATTCCCTTAAAACTTTGCTTCTCTGACCTGGTTGATTGGTTGGATTTTATAGCATATCAACTTTTGTAGGTTATTTAACGCCAAATCCATTTTTATACAAATAATCTGTTCTATTTCAAACAATTCAGTTTAGCATGAGTAAACAGTTTAATAGTCAGACATTTTCATTTCAAGTAATTCAGTTTATTCAAACAGTTCTTATTCAGCTAATTCAGTCTAGTATAAGTATAGATTTTGTTTACACACAGTTAAATGCCAAAATAGTTCTATATAAAACAATTTTGTTGAGTGTAAGTACTGTTTCAATGTCAAAAACACTTCCATTTAAAGCAGTTCAGTTTAGCATAAGTACGTAGTTTAATTGTCAAAAACATTTCTATTTCAAGCTATTCAGTTTTGTCAAACAGTTCTAATTCAAACAATTCAATTTAGTATAAGTGTGCAGTTTAGTTCTATTTAACCCATAGATAGGACCCTTATCAGGTGCTACCAGTCCAGGTCAGAATGAACCTTGGAGCGATGGCAATGAAGGGGTACTCTGAATTCCCCAAAGCTCCAGCAATACTGTAACCTCACCATCAGATTGTTTTGTGTCATATCCAGGACACTTGTTGTGGGTGGGGTCATACCCCTCTGAAGAGAAGCAGTCGGTGTATTCTAAAGTCCCAGCCGACTGGGCAATCTCTGCCCTGGATAACATACAGTAAGAAAAATTTTGTTCCTGAATAGAAAGTGTTATTGTTTATGTAAAATTGTTTAAAATGGTCATTATTCCCTTCAAACTTTGCTTCTCTGTCCTGAATAATGAAATTCAGAAAATAACATTTATTTTCAATATAAAAACTGTCGAATTTTGTGCTTTTTCATTTCTATAAAGTTTGTATAAAACAAAGTATGAATAACAATTCACATGTATTTATATTAGAATCATAAAAAATATTATGAAGTGTTATTTCTAGATTTATGTCTAGTGTTTAAATGACTTTCATTTATCATGTATCCTACATATAAATAGATAAATGTCATTAACCGGGTCACAAAAAGCAAAAGATGAAAGGAAAAATAGGTATTTTCCATTGACTTTAGTTATAAGTATTGGGGAAATAATACTTTCAATATATTTGTTCACAATCATTTTAAACAAGGAAATACTTCATAGTTAGCGATAAAATTGTTGCACAGGGAGAGAAAGAATCAAAGAAAGACATGATAGAGATAAAAAGAGAGTTTTAGTTGCAAAAGAGGGATAAAGATATTTTTGAAAGTAAGAGTTGTAGAATGAGAGAGGGGGGATAATGAGAGCTAAAGAGAGAGAGGGGGTAAGGAAAAGATTTGCTTTAGAGAAAGATTAAGGTGTACCCCCCCCCAAAAAAAAGAGAGACTTTTGAAAGAAAAGGAAAGTTACCGACAATAATAAGAAAGAATAAATATTTCCAATATGGGTGAGGGTTTTATTTTGTTAACACTAAAACCTCTACTATTCATAAAATAACCAAAGAATCGCAGACACAGTTTGTGTCCTATATTGAGAGCTTTTTGTTTTTCAAAATTTCGGATAAGAGATTTTTTTTCTCTTACAGGAATCGGTTATGCAGACTTTCCAAAGGATTGAACGTTGAATTAGATGACAATTCAAATAGCTACCATTAAAATAGTATATATCGACTTTATACTTGAATTTTATGGAAATTCCATTCCTCGTTCAGTACATTGACGTGTCCTTTAGCTTGTTGATTTAAATCTTAAACTAGTTGAGAACAATAAATAAATAAATAAATAACTTAAAATAAATATTCCTATTTGTCATTTTGTTCATCTTTGTGTGTGTGTGTGTGTGTGTGTGTGTGTGTGTGTGTGTGTGTGTGTGTGTGTGTGTGTGTTTCTACCCCTCTTCATGAACAGGATATGACACAAGGTCAATTTTAAGTGGAGTTTAACAGGTTTGAATTCAGAGTTTTCTTTCTCCAAGACCATGCCAAATTGAAGAGCTAGTCTGCCCTACTATTTACCCATAATTAAGTGGAGAATAGCTGTGTTCCTCACTTTTCCAAAAGTATCAAGGCAGTGTAAAAGGTAAGCAGCCTCATCCAATATTTGAACTCGTGTCACCATGTCCACTTTTTACGACTGTAGCAATTACACCATATTATAAATTGTAAGTAAAGTTGGCGACTTGAGGAAATAAATAAAATAATGGAGAAAATAAAGGTATAAAAGGGGGAGGGAGAGGGAGATAAGGGAAGAAATAGAGTGAAAGGTAGATGTGGATCTAAGTGATGGGGTAGGGGTTATTGGTTTTGAATGTAACTGTCTAGGTGTATGGTAGAGCATGATCGAATCAAAAGCATCAGGTTTCCTCAGAGATTTTGGATTAGACAGAAGAGAGAAAAAAGAAAGTGGGAAAGAAAAGGAAGGGATGGAGGGGAGGGGTTTAGGCATATCCCGTTTCATCAAAGACTTATATAGACATATATACATATTCATAAACGAAAGCTACTACATAATGCCTTATAATTCCCGAGCTGATGTATGTCGCCTACAGGCCGAGCGCTAAGATACTAAGTCTAACGAAAAGTTGGGTGGGTTTCGATCCCAGCTTTAAGCGCCCCACGTGTCTAGCCACACTGAAGAATTGTAATACAACGAAACAGTCTGTGGATGACAATATACATCTTATATATATATATATATATATATATATATATATATATATACGCATATATCTAAGTTGTAACTTAGAGTTTAGTAAAAATTGATACCAAATATTTCCACTAGAAATAAAATTCTGGTGTTTTTGGTTCAGATGAAAATTACCTTTTTAGTTTATTTTTACATCATGATTAATGGCATATTAACATTTGTGGTGTATCTAATGCCGAGTCCATCTTTATAAAACTCTACCTTTTTATTTAGAAAAAAATTAACAAATGTACATACTAATGGGTAATACTATTTACAAAATTTAAAGATTAATTATTGAGATCTTGTCCACTGTCTTCGCATGGGAATTTCACGGAAATTCTCTTCTTGTTAACGTTCAGTGTAATGACGTGTCATATAATCAGTTGCTTCAAATCTTACATCATTGAATTAATTCTTTATTTCTGGAAGGTTGTGAATACAACAAAGAGAATGCATTTTAGTCTGACATTCCAATGATGTGACGAAAAACCTGGTATTATTGTAAGCTACTGCTGGAGCGCTCTAGGTTTGCTTGGCCCCGAAACTATGTCAGGCTTCTAGAGTCTTTGTCTGGTGAAATCTTGTAGGTCACACTGTACCATAGCCATGATATGGCTATTTGGGACAGGACATTGGCATATTGGTTAGAGTGTTCGCCAATGGCCCGGGAGACCTGGGTTCAATCTCCAGGTCGAGTCATACCTAAAGACTTTAAAGATGGTACTTGATGCCTCCTTGCTTAACACTCAGCATTATATGGTAGGGATCAAGGGTAAAGTGGAGAAATCCAGGCAAAGGAGTAGTGCACTCCCTTACACTTTGGTGTAGTAGCTATCGAAAAGGGAGCCTTCGGGTCACCTTCGACTAAAGGGAGACAACTTTACTTACTTTATTTACATCGATTGTCCAGAACTCATTTAGATAACATGTATACATAAAGAACATAGGAATCTCGAAATTCGAAAATACGTAACGACTTCTTTGTTCAGGTACGAAACCTTTTTATTACTTTTGAGTTAAAGGTTTCGACATAAGGAGAGAGACACAATCTTTCTATGCTGTCTTTTTCATCTGCCCCCCCCATCCGTGCGGCACTCGTGGCGCGCAAATTCGCCTTGCCGTTGCGAGCTCCAAAAGTCGAACCTCCTCGTACGGCGTCTAGTTTTAACTCCCTTAACTTTCTTTAAATTCCCAAAATCCTCCGCGCGCTTCCGGTGGGTGACATCATTTGCACTCCGTCACCCATTTCTCTTCTCGGGCTATTGTGACATCTCTGAGTGACACGTTCGCTCTGCGCGCGCCTGCGTTAACACTTGCATCAATGTTGCACCTAACTAACCCATGTGCTGAGCCGAAAGGTTCTCAGCCTAACTAAACCCAAAAGCGTGAACCGAAATCCCTCGGCCATTATATTACAACACAACTGTTGTTTTTTTCTTTTTCTTCTTCTTCTTCTTCTTCTTCTGATTATTATTATTATTAATCAATTTTTATCATTAAGGTTTTTCGGACTATTGTCTTCATCTTTATTGTTATTTCCACAACGTTTCGGCCGATATGTCCTCTGGCCCTCTTCAGGTGTTTGTCGAACTCGGGAACCTTCACGGAACTTCGAACTACGTTCTTTATTGAATCCACGGGGGTCGCCTGTTCTAATTTTGTTAGCCATAAACGGGTACAAGTGTTAAGTCTTCCTGTATTGTTACTCGACTGCAGTCAGGATTGAACCTGCAATTTCCAGATGATTGTCTCGTTAAAAGCTTAGGGAACCAACGCCTATAACCGTTACGCTATATGTCCTGCTGTTATGGAAGTAACAATAAAGATGAAGAAAATAGTCCGAAAACCCTTAATGATAAAAAAAACAACAAATCATCAAGCTTCATCTCAGAAATTTAGACAATTAATAATTAAGTTTTTTGAAAACTCACCTTGCCTGACTCATCACCACGAATGAGAGCACAAAAGCCCAGCAAATGGTTGATGAGGGTCCCATCATGATCTGAAAAGAAAAAGAAAAGAGAAAAAGAGTTAGAATCATTGACAGATCGACAATGCGGAAGTCAGGAATGTTATTTACCCCCCCCCCCCCAGCATCATAAAAATCACATTTTTACAAACATCCAGGAGACCGGAGTTCAATCCCAGGTCGAGTCATACCAAAGACTTTTAAAATGGTACTTGATACCCTTTCGCTTAACAGTCACCATTATAAAGTACGTATCAAGGGTAAAGTGGAACAATCCAGAGAAAGGAGTAGCGCCCTCCCCAACACCTCGGTGTAGTAGCTATTGAAAAGGGAGCCTTCAGGTCGCCTCGACTACGGTTGCCAACTTTACTTTTTTACTCATTCAATAACAAAGATATATTTGAAGACTTAAAAGTTAAGCAGTGATGATCCAGTTCAATGCTTACGTGGGTGACCACTTACGCAACAACAAGTACTGAAGCCAGTGCACCGAATCTTAGCAAAATTTAGTAAATAAGATCAAGTCATGCTGAAGATACAGGTTCTCGCTAGATCACCGAAGTTACGACGGTAATCGTTACGCCATGAGCGCCTCCAGTCACCGGATTTAAATAACCTGTTTAGTACTTAAATAGGTGGCCACTTAGTTACAACTAGTCCAGTTAGTAGTCCGTGGTTTGTGTGCCAGACAAAAACAAAGTTTAGCAAATAACAAGAAGAATATATTTGTACGTACGTGAAATACTTGAATACTCTAGAGACAGTTATAGTAACAACAAAACGATCCGTAAAACCGATGGGTTCTTGTATGAACAGCGGTCTATAATGATATCCATGCTTCTATTTAGGAAGGAGTGAAGAATTTTAATTGGGTTTTCATTGTTATCTCCGTTATATCGAGAATTTGGAGGATTTAAAAAAAATGCAGGATGTAGCCCAGAAGACCTGCCAGAGGCAATGAACGATAGGGAAAAGTGGCGAGAGAGGGTCAGGGATATCCGTGCTGGCGGCAAGACATGATGATGATGATGATGATGATGATGATGATGAAAAAAATGCGTTCAATATGAATGTTAATCCCATAAAAGTATCATTCAGTTACAAATTGGACTGAAATCTGCTTTATTCTCTTTGTTATAATATTATGAGAGCCAGTGGCTGAAAATAATCATTTTTTTTCTTGGTAATGATTATACACAGGCAAAGGTAAGATGTATTCTTTTAATATGGAGATAATATTCCTATGATAATATTCTTTTTTTAATATACCGAATTTCCGTTTGTCCAGCTAGGGCTCTGCCATTTTTGGTATAGTTTCTGGCAAACTCTCGGGAATTGTTTGATAGATAGATAGATAGATAGATAGATAGATAGATAGATATGAATAGACATAGATAGATAGATAGATAGATAGATCAGAATGAGACAGATAGATAGATATGATCAAAATGAAATAGATAGATAGATATGGTCCAATTGAAAAAGATAGATAGATGAATAGTGTTTTCGAAGAATATCAACTAGTTTATACAGGAAGTGTGTTGAAATGTTTTTGGCCTGAACAAGAATGAAAATTTTAAAATAAATAAATAAATAGATAAATAGTAAATAAATAAATAATAAACAAAAGAGAACATGCCGAGGATTTTGTTGTCTTGGCAGACTATAGAATAAAAAATCAAAGAAAACAAAAAGAAAAACAAGTACTTAGACCTTGATAAAGAACTGAAAAAAGATGTGGAACATGAGGGTGATAGTAGTACCAATTGTAATTGGTGCGCTTAGAACGCCTCCCTCCATAATCATGAAAAGGGACCTGGGAGAGTCGGAAATCGGTAGACGAATCGAGATCATCCAAACAACAGCATTGTTAAGATCGGACAGAATACTGAGAAGAGTCCTGGAGACCTGAGGAGACTTGCTGTCATTCAAACTCTAGTCAAAAACCATCAGCGAAAGCTGATATGAAAAACTCACAAGGACTGAATAATAATAATAATAATAATAATAATAATAATAATAATAAGCCACGACTGGGTGATCCACTGGGAATTGTGCAAGAAATTGAAATTTGACCATACGAACAAATGGTATATTCACAACCTAGAATCAGTCCTAGAAAATGAGACGCACAAACGTCACTGTAATTTTGAGATACAAACGGATCACCTAATCTCAGCCAGACGATCAAACCTTATGATAGTCAACAAAAAAGAGAACCTGCCGAATAGTGGACTTTACCATTCCGGCTGATCATAGAGTAAAACTGAAAGAAAGCGAAAAGGGAGATAAGTACCAAGACCTTGCTAGAGGATTGAAAAATTATGGAACATGAAAGTGACGACGATACCAATTGTAATTGGTGTGCTCGGTACAGTCACCAAGGGATTGGTAAAAGGTTTGGTTTCTTTGTTTAATGGCATATCAACCTTTGTTGGTTATTTAATACCAAAGCTATTCCCCTAGAAGAATAGTAGTGGTACTATTTAACCCATAGCTGGGAGGATGAGGAGGTTCATTTCTTTCCCAAGGGTATTTACCCGAAAATGAACGTAATAGCGCGACTGGAGTACGAACTCGAATACTACGATTCCGCAGTCCATCGCTTTAACCATTACACCACGAGGACACCCACTTCGTAAAAGGACTGGAGGACTTGAAAATAAGAAAACGAATGGAAACCATCCAAACTAAATCATTGTTGAGATTGGCCAGAATACTGAGGAGAGTCCTGGAGACTTGATGAGACTTATTGTCACTCAGCCTCCAGTGGAAAACCATCTGCTCATGCTGATGTGAAAAACTCTCAAGAGTGAAATAATTATAAATGACTCATTATTGTTTTTTCATTATCTTCGAGCTCTCAGCAAGGCATATTTTATTTACCTATCCCTAATTGACTCACTCTGTTATCTACAAAAATAAATCGTTGACCCAACCTTACTACTTTGGGCCCCAAACGCATTTTCGTTACTGTATAAGTAAAGTTGGCGACCGTAGTCGAGGGTAACCCGAAGGCTCCCTTTTCGATAGCTACTACACCGAGGTGTAGGGGAGGGCGCTACTCCTTTCCCTGGATTGCTCTACTTTACGCCTGATACGTACCTTATATAGCTGAGTGTTAAGCAAGATAGCATCAAGTACAATTTTTGAGTCTTTGGAATGACTCGACCTGGGATTGAACCTAGATCTCCCGGGCCATTGGCGAACACTCTAAACATTATGCCAATGTGTCACGTCTTGGTCACACACAGAAAAAGACATCCAAATTTATTTGATAAATTCCATGAATCATTAATAAAAAAATAAAAAAGACCGACTATGGAAAAAAATAAATATTTTTAAAAATCTGAAATCAAAGAATTTTTTCACTGTTTTTAGGGGGAGTATGTGGAGGGGAGTATTGCGTTCCGTTTAAAATCATTTTGGTTTCCCTTTTAGTTTTTACGACTTTAATCAAATTTCAATGGAAACAAAATATTTTGTTTTCAATAAACGAAAACATTCAGAGTGACACGGAAAAGACAAAAGATTAAAGGTCAAAATACAATAATAATTTTTTTTGTAATAATAACATGAAACGAAATACAAATTACAAAAACTTTTTATCTTTTTTCTCTCGTAAGGCCAATAATTTGACTGTGATAGATAGATAGATAGATAGATAGATATGAACAGAATGAGATAGATAGATAGATAGATAGATAGATTTATTTATTTATTTATTTAATCTAATTCTATTATTAATCTTGAGATTTTTTTATTTGCGAATGGATCGAGTAAAATCTTCTTCCCAACGCATTTCTATAGTAAAATTAATTTTCGACGTCTTTCTCTAACGGAATCCATTTCTTATGTCTGTTCTTCATAGAAAAACCCTTTCCCACTTAATTCTTCTTGTAAAATCTCATTTACAATACATTTCCATTTCCTTCCAATGGACTTATATAACAAATCCCTTATGCAAATAACAATTCCAAAACAAAATCCCCGTCCTAATTAATTTCTACATCAAAAACCTCTTTCCAATAAAATCAAATGGTTTTCTATTGCAAAACACCTTCCAGATCTATTTCTATAATAAAATCTCCTTTCCAATTGATTTCTTTATTAAAACCTCTTTCCTATACATTTTTACAATAAAATCCTCTTTCAAACAGTTTTCTAGAGCAAAATTCCTTCCAGATCTATTTCTATCATAAAATCTCCTTTCCAATTGATTTCTTTATTAAAACCTCTTCCCAATGCATTTTTACAATAAAATCCTCTTTCAAACAGTTTTCTAGAGCAAAATTCCTTCCAGATCTATTTCTATCATAAAATCTCCTTTCCAATTGATTTCTTTATTAAAACCTCTTTCCTATACATTTTTACAATAAAATCCTCTTTCAAACAGTTTTCTAGAGCAAAATTCCTTCCAGATCTATTTCTATAATAAAATTCCCTTTCCAAATGATTCCTATGTTAAAACCTCTTCCCAATGCATTTTTACAATAAAATCCTCTTTCAAACAGTTTTCTAGAGCAAAATTCCTTCCAGATCTATTTCTATCATAAAATCTCCTTTCCAATTGATTTCTTTATTAAAACCTCTTTCCTATACATTTTTACAATAAAATTCTCTTTCAAACAGTTTTCTAGAGCAAAATCCCTTTCAAATCTATTTCTATAATAAAATTCCCGTGGTGTAATTGTTATCGTCGTAGGAAATGAACACGGCGACACGAGTTCAAATCCTGGACGAGACTGATTGCATTTCACATAGCACTAATACCCTTGGGAAAGGTATGAATCCAATTATTCCCCCTCCAACCATGGGTAAATAGTAGGACAGACTAGGTTCTTCAGCCTTGGTGAGGCAACTAGTCTAGGAGAAGGAAAACTCTGAATTAAAACCTGTTAAACTCCGCTTAAAAATTGACCGTGTGTCATATCCTGCCCGAGCGGAGGGGTTGGGTAAATAGGATAATAAAATTCCCTTTTCTAATTGATTCCAATATCAAAATCCTATTTCAACGTTCAACAAATATCAATTGAAGATTCGAAACGACTTAGTAATTATTACTAAGCAACGTTAACACTAAGTCTACCCTCTCACTTATACGCACTTGCACGCACACCTATTTATTTTAATCGGGATTTGGGTTTATTAGAGAGGCAGGCAAATGGTCAAGCCGTTAAGTCAACAGGAAAACTAAGGTAACACACCCAATTCTCACTATACACAAACCCGTCTCCTCTCAGTACTGAGTCAAATTGCCTTCTTTGTTACTTTAAATGTAATCCCTCCATCGTAATTATTGTTGGCCAATTGCTAATTTCTGATGGCTATTAATAAATAATGGGTGGGGATTCATCTGATCGTACAACAAAAAACAAAATTGAAAAAAAAAAAAGCTTAACATCAGAAAAATTGCACTCGAAGACGTCAAAAACAAGGAGTAGAAAAAAGTTTTATTTACACCTATATACGAAGATCATTAAATAAGTTTCCAGACTTTTTTCGTATGTGCACTTTTATTGATAGTACACACATGAAACTCTAGTCCCCTTCCAATTAATCTCTTCCGGATGCAATGCAATTGTTGTACCGTTCCAACAGCTTCTGGAAGGCCTCATGGAAGTCCTCTTGTGTGAGCGTGTCAATGACCTCCGTCACAACCTCATTGTCTCATAACGACAGCCTCTGAGCTTAGGGAATAACCAAAAGTCACAGGGAGCAAGGTCTAGACTATAGGGAGAGTGAGGCACTGTCTTGATGCCCATCTTGATCAAATAGTCTCTGACAAGGATAGAGTTGTCGACTGGTGCATTGTCCTAGTGGAAATGCCAATGACCAGATTTGAAGAGTGCTGGCCTCTTCAGACGGAATCTCTTCCTGAACTCCCTTAAAACCTCAACATAGTAACCCTAACCCTAGCCCTTTGGCCAATCAACTCTGGTCTATTGACCTCCTTACTCCTCCCACACCTCTCATCATCCATCACAGACTCCGTGCTTTCCTTGAATCTCTTATACCACTCAAAAAACTGATGCTTGATTCATGCAAGATGGTCGAAAAGCAGTCTGAAGCATTCCACACGTTTCTGTGGCATTTTTTTTTCAAGTTTAAAACAGAAATTTATTGCATATCGTTCTTCTAAAGTGTCCTGACGTCCAGATTGCATTTTTGAAATTCACCAGCTGTGACAATCAGGCTTTAGTAGGGTGTATTCCAATTGCTGCTGTAGCTGTTCATTTGAACCAGAAATCATAAAAATTGGTCAGTTATCTCATAAGATGCATAGCAATAACATAGTGAATTTTCAAGAGTCTATGACAATTGTAAATGCCGGTACAAAAAAAGTCTGGAAACTTATTGAAGGCACCACGTATAAGTCAATTATTCATGTATTGGTCGACCCTTGATTTATGGTCAAGAAGTCATTGTTTTATGGAATTAATTCCAAAAACCAATGCTAGCTTCTTATCTTTCTTGAAACAACTGACGTCTACCAAGAATCAATTTCAACCTTACAAAACTATTACTCGTGTATAAGTCGACCTTCGATTTACGATTATGAAATTGTTAATTCATAAAATTAATTTTATAAGCCAAATATTTTTCCTAGTCCTTCCAATGATGTTAGAATTTCAACCTTAAAAAAACTATTACTCACTAGCTGCAGTACCCGTGCTTCGCGGCGATATTTTTCTTTTCACGGTAGGGTTTCAATTTGTAATCATGTGAAAATAATTTTTAATTGAGATAGATGGCAGTAAAAATGATGGTTGCCATTTTGGCGTTATTGTACAATTTGGCTGACAGAAGACAACACCTTTAATGTTCAAAGAACAAAATAAAAGAGAATGAGTGTGGAATTGGGGGATTGACGTATAACTGCCCTACGGACAAGCCCAATCTTCAAGGGAGACAATTATAATGATCTTCCTTTAATCACATTATTTTCAATTAATTATGTTAAATGAGGCTCGCAGTAATAATCTAAGAACAGATATAAAAATTTTTTTTAACTTGGCTTTTTTTTTTATAAATATGAACAGAATTAAGTTTATTTTCCTTCTTACGGAAATAAACATTGGATAAATAATATTAATCTATCACATGCATTTTTGAAAGTGCTTGTAATGACACTTTTGGTATGGAGAGCATCTCGAATCGCCGAAATATTCTTAATTCCTGAGGACGAGATACAACTTTAGCCCATATTACTTTAAAATTTTGAATCTTGTGCCATATACCCGCTCTTTCTCCAAAAAAATGGCTCTTGTTCGATAAATTCCGGTCCTAGAAATTTTAAAAAAATTATTACATCAAAAACTTAAGAAAAACTTTTATTTCTAGAAGTATCACTGAATAAAAAAAATCTTATAAACACACTGATGTAATATTTCGCTATCGTACAGTTTTTTCCATTCAACATTTTAACTTCTTTTTAGAATGTATTGTAATAGTCAAAATCCGATAATTATTTTATTTGCAAGTTTTTTTTTTATTTTACGATCAAACGTGTATTCCAGCCATTAAATTTGTCAGCATGAAAAGGGTTAAAAGAATATGAGTCACATTCCATATTACCCAGAAATTGTGATGAATACTCATTGGACTTTATAAAAATACCCAGGTAACTGGTAATCAACAATGCGTGTGAATTCATTTTTACGTGAGAAATGTATAAAAATACTGACGTCAAATAGATCACAAGTTTTTAAAAAAAAAGTTTCATCTAATTATTTGTACATGAGACAATTAAACATTCATTACGATCATTTCTCAGGAAAAGAAACTTTTTTCTTCTTCTTTAGATTGGAACAGATTGCTGAATGGAAATTGTGTTTTGTTCTCAGGAAGAAAAAGAAGTCAAAACTGTTTAACCTTTTAAATTAAGATAACATTGACAATTAAAAAACGAAAAAGAAGAAAAGGAGAGAAAAAAAAAAACAAGAGAAAAGAAGAGAGAGAGATGAAGAGAGAGAGAGAGAGTGTGAGAGAGAGAGAGGAACGAGTAAAAGTGAGTAAAAGAGAGAAGGAAAAAGAGAAAAAGGAGGAAAGAAAGAGAAAGGAGTAAAATGGGAGAAGAAAAAGAAAAATGTAAAAAAGAAGAAAGAAAGAAAAGGTATGAAAAAGGAGGAAAGGGAGAGAGAGGGGGGAAACGTAAAAGTAAAAAAAGAGAGAAAAAGAAAATGAGAGAAAGAAAGCAGAGAGAGAGAGAGAGAGAGAGAGAGAGAAGAAAATGTAAAAGTAAGGAAAGAGAGAAAAAGAAAGGAGGAAAGAGAGCGAGGGGATAGAGAAGAGGTTAAAAAGGGAAAAAGAGGTAGAAGGAATACGAGTGAAAGGGGAAAAGATAGTGAAGGAATGGGAGAAAAAAAGAAAACGGACTAATTGACACAAAAGAAAGAAAGAAAGCTACTACACCGAGGTGTAGGGGAGGGCGCTAATCCTTTCCCTGGATTGCTCCACTTTACCTTCGATATGTACCTTATATTGCTGAGTGTTAAGCAAGGAGGCATCAAGTACCATTTTTAAGTCTTTGGTATGACTCGACCTGGGATTGAACTCCGGTCTCCCGGACCATTAACGAACACTTGGCCTAAAGGGTAGAGTGTTTGCCAATGGTCCAGGAGACCAGGTTTCAATCTCAGGTTGAGGCATACCAAAGACTCAAAAATGGTACTTGATGCCTCCTTGCTTAACACTCAGCTTTGTAGGGTACAGATCAAGGGTAAAGTGGAGCAATCCAGGAAATGGAGTAGCGCCTTCCCCTTCACCTCGGTGTAGTAGCTATTGAAAAGAGAGCCTTTGTGTCACCCAAGACTATGGTCACCAACTTTACTAAAGTGTTACTACACATTCCTTGAAGCCCTTGGATTATTGTTTTTTTTTATTAGCTTAAAATAACTTTAATCAAACGTCATTATAAAAAATGTAGACTTTCATTTTCAACGGCTGCAGCCCACTGAACCCCAAAACGATAAGGTCGTTAGGATGAGAAGTTCTACATCCTCTGTGCTCGTCTGTTTTTGCTTCGACTGGTTTTGATCACAATATCTTTTTATAAGAAGCTGAACATTCAAAAACCAAAAAGAAATGGTAAGGGGCCTTTGAAACATTTCATCTGGGGGCGGGGAACCGCCAAATTTCTTTAAACATATTTCTTCGTTATCTTTTCCTCTTTACTCGTATTCCTTCTAGTTCTTTTTCCCTTTTTAGCCTCTTCTTCCCCCTCTCTCTCACTCTCTCTCTCTCTCCTCCTTTCTCCCTTTTTCTTTTTATCTCTTTCCTTACTTTTACATCTTCCTCTCTCTTTCTTCCCCCATTTCCTCCTTTTTTGTACCTTTTTCCTTTTTTTCTCTCTTCTTTTTACATTTTTCTTCTTTCTTTCTTTCCTTTTACTCCTTATCCTATTTTTCTTTCCTCCTTTTTTTCATTTTCCTTCTCTTTTAATTTGCGAACACCTCTACACACACACACACACACACACACACACACACATATATTTATAGATAGATAGATATAGATATATATATATTGCATGGTACGAGCAAAATTTTAGAAGAGTTTGAATAAATCAAGGTAGTTGACGATAAAGGGCATTTAAAAAAAGGAAAAAAAAGAAAAAAGAAAAAATCCCATTTTTAAGAAATATTTTTCTTATTTCCTTTGTCGACAGCCACCTTGATTTATTCTTTTTTCCCGATGTTTCTCAGACGATACGTGACCGAAAAAAGAGTCTTTTCTTTAGAATTCACAATGTGAATAAAACTATTCTAAAATATATCAATTGTACTGTGTTTGGTACTCGATATGTTAAGAGTAAGATCATTCTTTCAGTTGCTGTTTGTGCAGAAATATTTCAATTTCTGTTCCAGTTAAAAAAAAATTACTGAAAGTTTAATTTTTGAAAAAGCCATCCGATTGGGATATGAACTACGCAACAAAAATATATGGTTTGATTTCTTTGTTTAATGGCATATAAACCTTCGTTGGTTATTTAATGCCAATACCATCCTTGTAGAAAAACAGCAGTGGTACTATTTAACTCAGAAATGAGGGGAGAAGGAAGTTCATGCCTTTCCGAAGGGTATTAATCTGAAAGTAAACGTAGTAATGTAACTGGAGTTCGAACTCGTTTATTTCGATGTCGCAGTCCAGCACGTTAGCAACTACGCAACGGTGAGACCCCCCCCCTAAAAATATACGTCCCATTAAACTACAAATAATCTCAGAATCAAAATAGCTGGTTTTAATACAGCTCAGATTTTCAAACTGCAACAAAAAAAAATGAATCTTTGTGTACAAACAGCAATTGAAAAAATATCGGTCGGAACGATCTTATTTCTAATAAATCTAATAACAAAATAAATGCTGTTAATATGAGGACCCTTCAGTTTAGTCAGAAATTCTCCACTATATATAAATGTATATATGAGTAAAGTTGGCGACCGTAGTCGAGGGCAACTCGAAGGCTCCCTTTTCAATAGCTACTACACCGAGGTGTAGGGGAGGGCGCTACTCCTTTCCCTCGATTGCTCCACTTAACCCTCTATATGTACCTTATATTGCTGAGTGTTAAGCAAGGGGGTATCAAGAACCATTTTTAAAGTCTTTGGTAAGACGCGACCTGGGACTGAACTCAGGTCTCACCGACCATTAGCGAACACTACACGCTAGGCCAATGAGCCGGTTATATATATATACATAAACATTATTTGTCTAAATTTCTGAGATGAAACTTGATAATTTCTATCACTTAAAAGATTCGGGCAATTATCTTCATCGTTATATTCACAACATTTCAGCTGATAGGTCCTTCAGCTTTCTTCAGGTGTTTCATGTCGAACTCAGGAGCCGACGCAGAACTTTAAAATGAAACCTTTATTTAATCCACAGTGGGTGGGGCAGGTTGTTCTAATCTCATTAACCATGATAGGGTACAAATGTTAAGCTATACAAAATATTTCTTGTTTTGTACCTATAGTCGAGATTGAACCCGCAACTTAATGTTTCAAGAAACTGGTGAGATACCGCTCACTCCTTTTAAATACAATCATTTTATACGTAAGTATATTTATTATTTTGATATTTATACATTCTATATGTTCACATGAGATTTATAAATAATAAATAATGATGAATAAAAACTATTATTTAAACTAAGAGCTTTTGCTTCAATACAGGGACACTTTAGATCGCTGTTTCGGCAAGGTCAGGCCGAGAAACAAGTTAAGGTTTGGTTTCTTTGTTTAATAGCATATCAACTCTTTTTAGGTTATTTAATACCAAAGCCATTCTCCTAGAAGAACAGTAGTGGTACTATTTAACCCATACCTGGAAGGATAAGGGGGTTCATACCTTTCCCAAGGGTATTTGTCAGAAAGTGAACGTAATAGCGCGACTGGAGTACAAACTCGCGTACTACGATTCCGCAGTCCACCGCTTTAACCATTACACCAGGAGGACAAGTTAAGCTTTGACGCTTCAAAAATATATATCATGTAATGAATGGCCCCTTGTTTTTAAAGAGAAAAATTTGGCCTTACATGTCACTCATTATAAGAGTATATACGATATTTTCTGTTGGTTGGTTGTTTTTTATGGCATATCAACCTTTGTAGGTTATTTAACGCTAAATCCATTTTTATGTAAATAATCAGTTCTATTTAAAACAATTTAGTTTAGCATGAGTACACAGTTTAATTGTCAAAAACATTTCTATTTCAAACTATTCAGTTTATTCAAGCAGTTATATATATCAATTCAGTTTAGTGTAAGTACAGTTTCAATGTCAAAAACAGTTCAATTTCAAATAATTCAGTTTAGCATAAGCACGCAGTTTAAATGTAAGTACAGTTTTATTGTGAAAAACATTTCTATTTCGAGCTATTCAGTTTAGTCAAGCAGTATCTAATTCAGCTAATTCAGTTTAATATAAGTACAGAATTTGTTTACACACAGTTAAATGTCAAAACATTTCTATATTAAACAATTCAGTTTAGTGTAAATACAGTTTCATTGTCAAAAAACCCAGTTCTATATCAAATAATTCAATTTAGAAAAAGCATGCAGTTTAAATGTAAGTACGGTTTAAATGACAAAAACATTTCTATTTCAAGCTATTCAATTTAATCAAACAATTCAGCTTAGTATAAGTATGCCGCTAGTTCTATTTAACTCATAGATAGGACCCTTATCAGGTGCTACCACTCCGGGCCAGAGTGGACCTGGGAGTGATTGCAATGAAGAGGTACTCATCATTCCCCAAAGCTCCACCATTGCTGGAACCTCACCATCAGATTATTTAGTGTCATATTCAGGACACTCGTTGTGGGGGTCTTACCCCTCTGTTGAGGTGCAGTCGGTGTATTCTATAGCCCCAGCCGACTGGGCAAGATATTTTCAGTGCTATTTAAACAAGGGGTCATTCATTACTGGAGATATGTACGATATTTTCATCGATTCAAATCCGTTCATTTCACGTGTTCATACGATAACTACTAATAACCATTTGTAAATCATCATAGCTTTCAGTAACTCTTCTTGATGCGAATAATTTTATGCGGTCATATAGTTTCAAGTATTCCTATCTAATACTAATAGTTTTTCTGCAACTATTTATATTATATGGTTTTAATTAACTATTTCAGTCTACTGGGCACAAATATTTCAAGTATTCCAATCTAATACTAATAATTTGCAAATAGATCTGTTTGACTCTTACATGGTATTCTAACCAGTACTACCCCCCTAGAGTAAGAATAACTTTGGGATTAATGACAACGAAGAAGAGATCTTGACCAGGAATGTCATAACCGCATGAGATTTTGTGTCCTACTCAGAATATCGATGACATTTGAGTTCGGTGATATGACCCATTTTAGTAGGTTTGTCATGCATTTTTGCTGATTAATTCTATGACCCAAATTCTATGAGAATTCATCATTTATTATCGTATTTTCCAAACAATATATATATATCAAATATCAAAGACGGGTAAAGCAGACCAAAGTAAACACACACCTGGAAAGAGGGACAACGACCCCTATATAAACCAACCTGACCAATCAAAGGTTATTTATACTGGAAACAAGAGTGAGTTCAAGTCTCATTTAGAACCCCATTAAGAAGGCCTTGTGCCACATATGTTCTCAGACGAAAGCAACTAACTGGGAACATACATATATATAACATACATATTTATATATTTATATATATATATATGTGTGTGTGTGTGTGTGTGTGTGTGTGTGTGTGTGTGTGTGTGTGGATATTTGGGTAGCAAGCCATCATTTATACATGTTTGGTTAAAGCCCGCAGTACTTTCTTTTTATACGATCACAATAGGTTTGTTTTTTCTCTCGCTATCTTTCTTCGGTAGATTTTTGTACTTGGATCCAGTTGAATGAAAAGTTGCCTAAAGTTCTGTTTCTAAGTGTTTTCGAAGTTTTTTTTTTGTGTGTGTGTAGTATGGGTGCAAAATTTATTTTGATGGAAAAGTTTATCAAATTCGCCTGAAGACAATCAATAGACTGGATCGAAAGCGGTTGAAAGTAGAACAAAGAACAACTTCTCTAACAATTGGATCCTGATACAAAGAAACCAGTCAGAGAGTTAGAGGGAAAACATAATAAAATCGTAAAAAAGAACATTTCATGGTATTTAAACAAACTTTATATATATATATATTGAGAGAGAGAGAGAGAGAGAGAGAGAGAGATATTGGTTGAATGATTGACAAAAACACTATGGCTCGCAATATGTGGCAAAATGATAACGACTGACTGATAACTGGACATTACATATTAGTATTATATATGTTAGTATTATATAAGCAAATAAACTAGCAGAGAATACATCATTTTGATGAGCGGTGTCCTCGTGGTATATTAGTTGAAGCGATGGACTGCAGAATCGTAGTAAGCGAGTTCGAACTCCAGGCGAACTATAGCGCTCCCTTTCGGGCAAAAACCCTTTGGAAAGGTATGAACCCCCTTATCCTCCCCAGCTATGGGTTAAATAGTACCACTACTATTCTTCTAGAAGGATGCCTTTGGAATTAAATAACCTATATCATTATAAACAAAGAAACCACAACCATTCATTTTGATGCCTTTATTGTCGTAGTTATGGGGACACAGAATTTTTTTTGATTTTGATCAAGAAAAACAAATCCTATTGCCAGAAAAGATCAGAGCATCTTCGAGTGTACACGTTCTGTTATGTTATGTACTTTGTCATGTTGCACATACGGTAAAATTATTGAAGACCAGGTACACCTGTTATTGAATAACTCAGAAGTAATCTTGATTAAAATAGTAATAGTTGAGTTATAAGACTCATGAAATTATGACCTAAAATATTGTTATACTTCCAGCAAATCCTTCAACAGATATTTCAATATCTAATAAGGCCTCCAACAAATCCTTCACAAGATAGAAAATAGGGCCTTCAGCAAATCCTTCAACAGATATTTCAATATCTAATAAGGCCTCCAACAAATCCTTCACAAGATAGAAAATAGGGCCTTCAGCAAATCCTTCAACAGATATTTCAATATCTAATAAGGCCTCCAACAAATCCTTCACAAGATAGAAAATAGGGCCTTCAGCAAATCCTTCAACAGATATTTCAATATCTAATAAGGCCTCCAACAAATCCTTCACAAGATAGAAAATAGGGCCTTCAGCAAATCCTTCAACAGATATTTTAATATCTAATAAGGCCTCCAACAAATCCTTCACAAAATAGAAAATAGGGCCTTCAGCAAATCCTTTACTAGATGATAACCCAATATATAATAGGGCCTCCAGCAAATCCTTTTCTAGATGATAATCCAACATATAATAGGGCCTCCAGCAAATCCTTTTCTAGATGATAACCCAATATATAATAGGGCATCCAGCAAATCCTCCACTAGATGGTAACCCAATATCTTATCGTGCTTCCAGTAAATCCTTCACCAGATGATAACCCGATACATAATAAAGCATTGACCGGTTTTTAGTTGCGTCTGTAACAAAAAAATTCATCAAATCATGCAAATTCTCCAGAATTGGAGTCTCACCATCAGATACAGTTTTGTGACACAGCCAGATCATCCTATTTAGTGGGTCACCCTCTGAACAGGAAGCAGTCAGCAGTCTGTTTTGAAATTCCAGGGCCTGTAGAATACCCTTTCATTGACATTACTCCCAGGTTCACTCTAACCTTGTGTAGTAGAACTTGTTAGGGTCCGATCAATGGGTCAAATAGATCTGTTTAAAACTATTTGTATTCGAAAGGACCATGTGCAAACAAAACTCTTATGAAACAACGACAAAAATAATGAAAATATGAAAAAACAATGAGCACAATTCCCTAAGTTCTAGATACAAATTAACCCTTGGTGCCTTAACATGATTTTAAAATCAACCAATCTTAATAAAACTGGATTGTTATATTCATTTAATGAATGGAAAACTTCTAAATAACCTAATAGATTATTTGATAGGCAATAGCGATGTAGAAATAAGTATTTCCCAGTTGGAATTAAGATTACCTGGGTACATAAGTACTTCGAGGTGGAGGTACAAATACCGATCACTTGAGCGGCAAAAGGTTAAGTGTAAAATCGAAAAGAAATTAGTTTCGTTTTTGCATCTTATGAACTTGGTCGAAAAAAAAACAAAAAACAATAAAATATGATGTCCATTATATTCTTTTAACCGGCTCATTAGCCTAGTGCGTAGAGTGTTCGCCAGTGTCCGGGAGACCTGGGTTCAATCCCAGGTCGCGTCATACCAAAGACTTTAAAAATGGTACTTGATACTTACTTGTTTAACACCCAGCAATATAAGGTACGTATCAAGGGTAAAGTGGAGCAATCGAGGGAAAGGGGTTGCGCCCTCCTCTACCCCTCGGTGTAGTAGCTATTGAAAAGGGAGCCTTCTGGTCGCTCTCGACCACGGTCACCAACTTACTCGGCAAATGTTGACAGGAATTTAAGTATTACATTTGATGACACCAACCTGATGATTAATACGACCAAAGTGATTCGTTAAGATAATCACCTGTTAAAACGAAACAATTTGCAAATCATTGGTTGGATAAAGAAAAGATTTCTGGATTATCTACAAATTCGTTAACCCTGCTAACTAGATAATACGATAAGCGGACATAAAACTAAGAGAAATACAGAAGTTTTGTTTTATATATATATATATATGTGTGTGTGTGTGTGTGTGTGTGTGTGTGTAAATGTATACGTACATATATATGTGTATGTGTGTGTGTGTGAATGTATACGTACGTACTTGCATATATATATAACCTTATGCACCTAATATATATATATATATATATATATATATATATAGATACAAGATGAACCAAAGTGATTCGATAAATAGTAATATTACTTATATGTAGAAGTATTTTTCATGGTTCCAAATGAGTTTTAACATAAGGTCATCGGCAAAATAGAAAGGAAACATTTTTGAGAAAGTTCTTAAAAATGTGTATGTGTGTGTGTGTGTCGATAAGCTGATGTATATATATGAGCAAAGCAAAGTTTAAACAACGACACACACACACACACACACACACATACACATACACATATGTATATACTCAAAGATACATATATTTACCTAACATAAATAACCCAGAACTATTCACAGAAATAATGAAAAACATAGAACTTGAAAACAATGACAAAATCAAAGAAATACTGGACACAACAAAAATCATTAAAAGCCAGAGACAAACCTAAAATCCTGAAAGAAGACTCACCTCTTCTACATTCGGAGAAAACACAACACAAGGGGTTATCAAATGCAATAATAAGTTGGCGACTGAAACCGAGGTGTAGGGGAGGGCGCTACTCCTTCCCCTGAATTGCTCCACTTTACCTTGATACGTACCTTATATTGCTGAGTGTTAAGCAAGGAGGTATCAAGTACCATTTTTTGAGTCATTTGTATGACTCCACCTGGAATTGATCCCCGGTCTCCTGGATCGTTGGCGGACACTAAATTTTGGCCAATGTGATATAATTATAGAAGGAAAATCCTATACCTTTAAAAATCCGGAAACAAAATTGAAAATAAATATAGACTTAAGTTGCAACTTTAAAAACGTAGTGTACATAATTGAATGTAGCAAATGCAAAGAAATATACATAGGATCAACACAGGCCCTTAATACAAGGACATCACTTCACAGGAGTAATATCAAAATAGAAGAAAACAAAAAATTAAATGTGTCGAAACATTGGCATTTTTTCAAATTTACCTCGACTGCATTGGTATTGCAGTCGAGGTAAATTAAAAAAAAATGCCAATATATCAAACGAACGACGATACGTTACTTCAAATAAAGGAAAAGAAATTTAATCATAAATTCAAACAAAAGTCGAATAAAACATGAATCATACACACACACAAATGGAAGCAAATATATATATATATATATATATATATATATACAAAAATCTCAAACACACATTCACACATACGCAGAGAAAAAATTACAATAAGGGAAATCCAAAACCACTCCAACACACACACACACACACACACACACAACGTATCAAATATCAAAAGCAAATGAAGGATAAAGTAGAGTAAGAGAAACACACTTAATGAAAAAGAAAGGAGTGACCTTCGTAAAAAAACCCAAAACCAACTGAAAACCATTCAATCTGCAAACACAAGTGAGTTCAAGTCTCATTGAATACCCCATTAACAAGGCCTTGTACCATACATGTTCTCTGACGAAAGCATTAAGCTGGAAACATACACGTATATAAGAACAAAATATTTTTTTAAAAAGCGCAAAAAACACAAATCTCTTCTATTTTTATTCTCTCTTTGAACCTACAACAAAAAAGTTATATATATATATATATATATACTCACATTCTTAAGTGGAGTTTAACAAGTATGAATTCAGAGTTTTCTTTTTCCTTGATCGGTTGCCACACCAAGGTTAAAGGGTCTTGTTTGCCCTACTATTTATTCATAGCTGGAGGGAGAACAGTTTTATTTGTAGTCTTTTGAAACGTATAAGTGCTATGGGAAATTCTAAAACACTGGTCGAGGATTTGAACCCGATTCGCCGTGTCCATTTCATACGATGATAAGCATTACCCCACAAGCGCCTACATATATACGTATTCATACAGATATTTACACAAATTCATACACATGTATACACATATATACACATGTTTACGTGGTGAATTCAATCAGTTTCCAGACTTTTTTGTACAGGCATTTAAAATTGTCGTAGTCTCTTGAAAATTCACTATGTTATTGCTATACATCTTATGAGATGACTGACCAATTTTTATGCTTTCTGGTTCAAATGAACAGCTACAGCAGCAATTGGAATACACCCTACTAAAGCCTGATTGTCACAGCTGGTGAATTTCAAAAATGCAATCTGGACGTCAGGACACTTTAGAAGAACGATATGCAATAAAATTCTGTTTTAAACTTGGAAAAAATGCCACATAAACGTATGGAATGCTTCAGACTGCTTTTCGACCATCTTGCATGAATCGAGCATCAGTTTTTGAGTGGCATAAGAGATTCAAGGAAGGCAGGTAGTTTGTGAGGGATGATGAGAGGTGTGAGAGAAGTAAGGAAGTCAGAACACCAGAGTTGATTAGCCAAAGGGTTAGGGTTAGGGTTACTATGTTGAGGTTTTAAGGGAATTCAGGAAGAGATTACTTGAGAAGAGGCCTGCACTCTTCAAATCGGGTCATTGGCATTTCCACCAGGACAATGCACCAGTCGACAACTTCATCCTTGTCACAGACTATTTGAGCAAGATGGACATCAAGACAGTTCCTCAGCCTCCCTATAGTCTAGACCTTGCTCCCTGTGACTTTTGGTTATTCCCTAAGCTCAGAGGCAGTCGTTATGAGACAATTGAGATGAAAGAAGCTGTGACGGAGGTCATTGACACGCTCACACAAGAGGACTTCCATGGGGCCTTCCAGAAGTTGTTGGAACGGTACAACAATTGCATTGCAGCCGGAGGAGATTACTTCGAAGGAGACTAGAGTTTCATGTGTGTACTATCAATAAAAGTGCCCATACGAAAAAAGTCTGTAAACTTATTTAACGATCCTCGTATATATATATTCATACACACATATTTACATATATATACATATTCATACACAGATGTTTACACATATATACATATTCATACACACTTGTACATGCATACACACATATGATGAAAATACTCCAGATGACATGATCCTAATCAATAACCTCAAGCAATCTATTGATTACTTATAAGTATTTTTTTTCAGTTTCTTTTTTAATGTTTCAAAACAGACAACACCCCCAACACACAGAGCAGCAGCAGCAGTACCAGCAGCAGCAGCAGAAGAAGAAGCAGTAGCAGCAGTGTTATAGTACAAACCAAAAACAAAAGGTCACCTTTCTTTTTTTCTTTTTCTTTTTCTTTTTTTTGTTTGTTTGTTTGTTTGTTCTAAATCGTTAAATCAACCAGAAACCTTGAGTTCATCCGAAAAATGATTGACTCTAGGCATTTAATAGTTCTGTTCACCTACATTAAGAAGATCTGAGTACACTAATTAATCACTGAACAAAACAAACATTACATTCAAATTAGAAAAATAAAGATCAATTTTTTTTAAGGATCCATTCTCTTATTCTGGATTTGATTGATTAACTGATTTTAACGGCATGTCTACCTGTCTAGGGTTATTTTATGCTTAGAGGTTTGGAAATCATGTACATTGCTCATTTATATTTATATTTTTGTGAAGCTGTTTCTTGAGGGGTTTTTTTTTTGTTTTGTTTTGCTTTTTTTGCTCACTGTTATATGATATCAAGTATTTCTATCTAATACAAATAATTTGCACATATTTGTATGGTTTCAAGTATTCCTATCTAATTCTAATAATCATTTCAAGTAATTATTTCCATTCAGTGATAGTTGTTGTGACGTGTCTCAAACATTCTCTCCGGCCAGGAAGAATTAGAAAAATTGTTATCAATAAAGACGGCTATACGTGGATACTTTCGGATTTTATTTTTGCTTCTCTCTCAGCTTGTGAAGCTAATCCATGAGTTATACGATTTAGACCAATAGTTTTAAACTTTTTCGAGCCGAAACTCTAACTTTTTCAGAGTCTATCTTGTGGACCCCCATATAAATAAAACTACGAATTTGCGGTTTTATTGCTTATCAGATTATACAAATTATTCGAGATACCTTTGCAGCGTCTGCGGTCTCCAGCTGTTAATGTTGCAGATCCCTGTTAAGTAAGCACTAAAGTAAATCTCTCACAATCATTTTAAACATTTGAGATTTAGTTGCAGTGTAATACCCCTTCTTTTAGGCGATATTAACAATTCGTATCCACGGATATTTTCTTTGGCCGTTTCGTCTCCCATGCTGATAGAAAAGTCCAAGATTCTTTTGGTTTGGATGCTTTTTTTTTTTTTAAATTTTTCTCAATCGGACTTGAGAGAGGCGACGTGACACTCAGCGCTACTATATTCTACTCTTTCTGTCGGTACGTGCGGACCTCCTGCTATCACCACTACCTCAAAACACGTGCGAAGACAACTGCCAGTATTTGTCATACGCCCCACCAGCGTACGAGTGAGGCACAAGGCCGTTTTTAGGTGGATCCGATCGCAGGGCCGAAGCCCACACGCATCCGGCAGTTCCAAAAATGCCTCGGACCCCGTCGGCATTCCCCTTTTCGGGGCGCCTCAGGCGCCAGGCAATAAACCTAACCCCTCCAAGGAGGGTTAAAGCCTGGGAGGATGAAAAGACATTTGCTTTCGAGTTCATTCAGTTTTTGGGAGCATTAGAAAGGGTAAAAATGAAGATTATAATCTTCACAGCTCGGGTTGGGTTAGTTGGGTTTTATGGCATATCAACTCTTGTAGGTTATTTAATGCCAAATCCTGTTTATACATATATATCAAATATATATGTTTTTTAAACGTATGTTTTTTTACATCACTTTTAATCCAGCCAGAGCTCATTTGTTGCACACAAACGGTTTCAAGTATTTCTATCAAACACAAATAATTCTGTTTAATATTATAAATTATTTGCACAGAGTTAAATGGTTTCAGGTGTTCTTATCCAAGACCAATAATTCTCAATATTATTTGTTGGAATCCTGTTTATACACACATAAATATATATATATATATATATATATATATATATATATATGATTTGAAAACGCATAGTTTGTAAATAACATTTTTAAACAAGCTAGAGCTTATTTGTTTGCACACAGTTAAATGATTTCAAGAATTTCTATCTAACACAAGCCCGGTCAACAAGGGATGTAGAATACACCGACTGCATCTTTGAAGCGAGGGTAAGACCCCGCTAATGAGTGTCCTGATATGACACAAAACAATCCAGTAATGCTGGAGCTTAGGGGAATGCAGAGTATCACTTCATTGCCATCACTCCCAGGTCCACTTGGCCAGGAGTGGTTGCACCTGATAGGGCCCTACCTATAGGTCAAATAGAACTAAACTGCGTACTTATGCAAACCGAATTACTAAAAATAGAACTGTTTTTGACATTGAAACTGTACTTACGATAAACTGAATTGTTTGAAATAGACTTGTTTTGACATTTAACTGTGTGTGGACAAAAACAATACTTATACTAAACTAAATTGTTTGAATTAGAACAGTTTAACTAAACTGAATAGCTTGAAATAGAAATATTTTTGACAATTCAGTTGTGTAAATATGCTAAACTGAATTGTTTGAAATAGAACTGTTTATTTCTATAAAAATACATTTGGCATTAAAGGCTGATATACCATAAAATACAAACAAACAAACAAACGAATTGAATTGTCAGAAATAGAAATGTTTGATCATACAATTGTGTGTAAACAGATGACAGTTTAATTGAATTGTTACAGATACATCGCAATATTTAGAACCATTTACCTAACTGGGGTATTGGCCTAATGAGTAGAGTGTTCGCCAATGGTCCGGGAGACCGGGGTTCAATCCCAGGTCGAGTCATACCAAATACTCAAAAAATGGTACTTGATGCCGCCTTGTTTAACACTCAGTATTATAAGGTAAGCATCAAGGGTAAAATTGAGCTGTCCAGAGAAAGAATAGCGCCCTCCCTTACACTGTGGTGTAGTAGCTATGGAAAAGGGAGCCTTCGGGTCACCCGCGATTAAGGTCGCTTACTTTGAGTAATTAAAAAAAACAATAATCCAAGGGCTTTAAGGAATGTGTAGTAACACTTAAGTAAAGTTGGCGACCATAGTCTTGGGTGACACAAAGGCTCCCTTTTCAATAGCTACTACACCGAGGTGAAGGGGAAGGCGCTACTCCACTTCCTGGATTGCTCCACTTTACCCTTGATCTGTACCCTACAAAGCTGAGTGTTAAGCAAGGAGGCATCAAGTACCATTTTTTGAGTCTTTGGTATGCCTCGATCTGAGATTGAACCCCGGTCTCCTGGACCATCGGCGAACACTCTACCCTTTAGGCCAATTGTTCGCCAATGGTCCGGGAGACCTGGGTTCAATCCCAGGTTGAGTCATACCAAAGACTAAAAAAATGGTACTTGATGCCTCCTTGCTTAACACTCAGCAATATAAGGTACGTATCAAGGGTAAAGTGGAGCAATCCAGGGATAGGAGTCACGCCCTCCCCTACACCTCGGTGTAGTAGCTATAGAAAAGGGAGCCTTCTGGTCACCCTCGACTAAAGGGAGACAACTTTACTTACTTATAATGACTTAATCGTTTCCAAACAAATGATAAATATTGAATAGAATTATTAGTGCTTGATAGCAATAATTGAGACCATTTAAAAGTGGAGAAACAATAGAAATACAAGTGTCCAAACAAATGAATTCAAACTCATTTAAAAATTAAATTATTAACAAACTATTCATTTACCAATCATATATGTATATCTATTAAACTTTGCGAACAAATGATTAATAGTAAATAGAATTATTTGTGTTTGATAGAAATACTTGAAACCATTTAAACTGTGTGCAAAGAATAGGCTTATTTAAAAATGTTATCGACGAAATCTATTTACAAATCATATATTTAATACGTATGTATAAAAAGGATTTGACATTAAATAACCTACAATAACCTGCCCGTGGTGTAATGGTTATCGTCGTGGGAAATGGACACGGCGATACGAGTTCAAATCCTGGACGAGACTGATTGCATTTCACATAGCACTAATACCCTTGGGAAAGGTATGAATCCAATTATTCTCCCTTTAGCTAGTAAATAGTTGGGCAGACTGAGTTCTTCAGCCTTGGTGAAGCAACTAGTCTAGGAGAAGGAAAACTCAGAATTCAAACCTGTTAAACATCGCTTAAAAAACTGACCTTGCGGAGGGTTAGGTAAAGATGAATAACCTACAATGGTTGATATGCCATAAAACCCAACCCAACTAAATCATATATATTTAATATATATGTATAAAAGGATTTGGCATTAAATAACCTACAATGTTTGATATGCCATAAAACTCAACCAAACCCAAACTCTCTCTGACACTAACAATGTAATTTTGTTGTATAGCCACGATTTACGCAATTCAATGAACGAACGAAACCCTTTCTTATAAACATATATCTTTCATTTTATTCTCGACAGGGGTCCAAAGTTTGTTGTTAGTTGAGAGACATATACTCAGAGAGGGACTTCTTCCCATATCTTCTTCCGGGAGCCAGGGGGTGCCAACGCTTGCACCCTCTTGTAAGCTCGTCAGAGACGCTTCTGATCGACTGCGTGTCCCTCGCTTGACTGCGATTCTCTGCACTCTGTCTAAATCTGACCGCGTGGTTCTCATCATGTGGTCTCCTTCCAGTTACACACCTGTTGCACCCGACTGCCCTGATCGTGCTGTCCTGTTTACTAATCACAGCGTGACAGCTTGTGAAAGCACACGGGGTCACTAAGAACGAACCGAAAATCCATGTCATATGTTATATAACAATTTAACATCAATCATTTATTTACACAAAGTTAAAAGGTTCTACATTTGATTTGTAAGTAAATGGTTTATGGATAATTCCATCTTTAAAAAGTTACAACTAATTTGTTTGCACACAGTTAAATGGTTTCAAGAATTGACACTTTATTCAACATTATTCATTGATTTGCACACTGTCAAATGGTTCCAGTATAATATAATACCAATAATTCAATATTTGCACAAAGTTAAAGGGGTTCAAGTATTCCTATTTAACACTGATAATTCTATTCAACATGATACATTCATTTGCACACAGTCATCTATTGATACGTAAAACTAACAATTCAGTTTGGTTTGGTTTTATAGCACACCAACCATTGTAGGTTATTTAATGCCAAGTCCATTTTTATACATAAACAGTTCTAATTCAAACAATTCAGCTAAGTATAAGTATAGTTTTTTGTTTACACACAATGTCAAAACAGTTCTATTTCGAACAATTCAATTTAGCATATGTACAGTATTTATTTCTATTTGACCCATAGATAGGATCCTATCAGGTGCTACCACTCCGGGCCAGAGTGGACCTGATAGCGATGGCAATGAAGGATACACCGTATTCCCCAAAAATCCAGCATTACTGGAACATCACCATCAGATTGTTTAGTGTCATATTCAGGACACTCGTTGGGGGAGTCTAACCCTTCTGGAGAGAAGCAGTCAGTGTATTCTACAACCCCAGCCGACTGGGCAAGTAACAATTCAGTTTAACATCAGTCATTTGTTTATATACAGTTGAATGGTCAAAAAGTTCTATTTGACCCATAGATGGGCGAGAATTTCGGACAAAACTAAGAAGGCCAAATAAATGAGAAGTAATGACACATCAGAGTTTCAGACAATATTTCTAAATAGCTTCATTACGGCAAAGCGCTTAGCGATGAACAACATAATCGATACGGGTTGCAAGTGAAGCAGAAAAGAGACAAATCAGGAAGATTTTAATTTGTCATTGACACAATCTGTCGATAACCTAAATCTATCACAAGGCAAAAGAATAAAAACGAAAAAAAAAACAAAAAAAAAAAAACAACAAATTAAATAAAAATTGTTCAATTAGAATTTAGTGATCGAAAATCTGATATTTTTTCTTCCTAAATGTTGACTTCAATACAGCCTATGTAAATCGCATTCGATCGCTTAGTCAATGGGGTTTAGAATACGCTGATTGTATACCCTGCAGGGTGAGGGGTAGAATCCCCTATCCTAAAAAGAGCCTTTCCTGACTAGGATACCTAATTGCATCAGATGTTGAGGCTCCAGTTCTGAGTGTAGAGCACTTTTTCATTATCATTACTCTCAGACCCACTCTGACTTGGTGAATCATTACCTATTAAAGTCCCATCTATGAATCAAATAGATCAATTTAAAAATTATTTGTATTTTATAGGAATACTTGATACCGTTTGATAGGAATATATGATGTCATATAACTGTAAATTATTCTTATTAAGCTATAATTATTTATTAAGGATTATTATTATTATTATTATTGGCATAATGGTTAGAGTTTTCGCCAATGGTCCGGGAGACCGGGGTTCAATTCCAGGTCGAGTCATACCAAAGACTCCAAAAATGGTACTTGATGCCGCCTTGCTTAGCACTCAGCACTATACGGTAAGGATCAAGGGTAAAGTGGCGAAATCCAGGGAAAGGAGTAGCACCCTCTCCTATACCTCGGTGTAGTAGTTGTTGAAAGAGTAGCCTTTTGGTTGTCCTCGACTACGGTCGCCAACAACTTATTATTAGTTACTTGAAGTTATATAATCCTATGCAAATTATTAGTATTTGATAGGAATTATTAATATTATATAACTGAATCCTTTTGAGGAAGAATAGTTACTTGAAGTAACTCAGGATTATTATTAAGTTATGCACGATAAACGGCCAAAACATTTTCACAAAGATAAAGACAAGAAAACTGATACAAAAGAATCAATATAGAAAGTTCTACTCAAACGATCGGTAAAATTGACCCTGAAAATATATTTACTTTTAAATGGCTTTAAATTACTGAAGGATTATAATAAGAAAATCAATGAACAAATAAAATAAATTAAAAGGAATTTGTAGAGGATTAAGTCCAGTGATTGTAAAATCAATAATCTCTAATGAAAAGGGGGCTAAATTTGTTATCCTCTTCATCATGATGCACTTGCTGATCCCTTGAAGTGCACACACACACACACACACACACACACACACACACACACACACATATATATATATATATATATATAGTAAACATGAGAATAAGCAAACTCTTAAAGTTGTTTGATAAATCAAAAAGTGCTCAATTGACGGCCAGCAAAGCAGTATAAAAACAAAAAAGAGATTCAGATCTCACCTTCTTTCTATAGTTTCATTACTATAAGTTTCACGCATTTTTTATAGAATAAAAGTTACAATCATCAAATGAAACTTTATCCTTGAAACCCACTTACCCTACAATAAGACATCTGATGATTGTGTCTTCCGTTCTATAAAAGACAGACGAAACTTACAGTAAAGAAACAATAGTAAGAAGGAAAGATTTTAATTAATATATATATATATACACAGACACACAGATATATATATATATATATATATATATATATATATATATATATATATATATATATATATATATATTCTACCTTCCATACATATCACAGATATGTATATTATAAAAAAACATTTTTACAAAAATAGTTTAGATACTTAATATCCACAGATTTTTTGGGTGGGGGATTGTACAATGTTCAACTAGAAATAATGAAATGTTTAACGTTAAAAGAAAATTACATCAACAAACAGGTTACATCACAGAATCTGGAATCGATGAAAGATAAAAGTTGAGGAATAACTGTATTTAGTTTTTGTCACTAAGACTTGAATTATAAATAATTTGTTTCAGTAAAATATAATTTATTCATGAATAATTCGACAATCAATTCTTTTCAATCAACGTCATATTTGCCATTATTTTGAATATCATCTTGCTATTCATCAGAAGATGTGTCATTTCCTCTGAAGTAAAATTCAGTTGGTTTTGAGTTCATCAAGATTTCTTCCACAAACGTTTTCATTTGATCTTCTTGAGAAAATTTTCTGTCTTTCTGAACAATTTGTAAAGAACGGAAAAGACAGAAACCACTCGGAGCAAAGTCTGCGGAATATGGTGGATGGGGTAAAACAGACCAGACTAAATCCATTTTTTTTTTTTCTGCGTGGTTCTTGCTGAATTGTGTTATAAGAAACACAATGTTTCTCTAATTGAAAAGTGCGGGACGTTTTCTTAGAAGATTTTCATGAACACGTCACAACTGTTTAGTGTATAAATCTGTATCGAATTGTCGTTGAAAAAATTAAAATGAATATCATGGTGATCCCACCATAAACTCAGCATAACTTTTCTTACATGCTCTGCTTTTCGGGTAGGCTGCGGGGATTCATTCTTGTCAATCCACTGCCTTTTGCTTTGAAAATTGTCATGAAAGATCCCTTTTCGTCATGTGTAATGATATTTTTTGAGAAACGGTCCATTTATCTGTTTTGAAATAAGACTTGTCGCTTTGGATATGCGATCTTCCTTATTCTTCTGCCAAAGATTATGAGAAAACCTAATTGCCAGCTTGGTCACTTTCTGTAACTTTTTCAAGTGGCAGTAGAATGTGGATTGGGATGTGTTGAAATCAAGTGCTAATTCTCGACTACTTTTGCTCGGATAGTATTCGACCAATTCTCTAAAAGGATCTTGATTGAGATCTGATCAGCGTCTCGGTTTGTTGTCATCTCAATGACCTATCACTAGAACGAAAGTTTGAAAACAAGTTTCGGACTTAACTGTCCATCATGATACCTTGGTAATCAACACAAGAAATTTTCTTTGCTGTTCCTGTAGCCTTTTTGTTATTCTTAAACTCCCACAACATTAAAAGTCGAATATGCACTTTCAGTTCGTCGATTTTAGGAAGGTGAGAGTTTTTATTAAATTATGATACGCAGTCTTTCACTACTGAAATAAGAATGACCGGTGATGGGACTCTTTGATCAGGTAATTTTCGGTTGCGTTTAAAATTTTGGAAGTTTTAATTGCGTAGTTACAACTTGCTTTTAAAATAGGGAAATTATTTAAAATAGGGAAATTATTTAAAATAGGGAAATTATTTATAACTCAACCCAATAATTTCAATCTTTTTTTTTTTTTGCCTTGCAATATTTAAAGGCCGACTTTGGCAGCAATTAACCTCCTATCAAATCACAGCCTATTGATAGAATTTGTATTATAATTGCAGACACATTAGGGGAATTACTCTATAATTATCTCCCTTGAAAAATTATGATTATAATGAGTACAAATAGAGGCCCTACGTATTTATGAAGTTGCTAACTGGATAAAAAATTGCTTTATTTTTCTTTTCCATTTTTGCACAATTTTAATATAAAAACAGGTAAATTTTTATTCAAATGTTTTTTTTTTGTTGTTTTTTTTTTTTGTTGTTGTTTTTTGTCTGTTTTACCTTATATATATGTTTTTAACATAAAAAATATTCTCATTTTCACAGAGAAAATGGGTTAATTTCTAAATATCATTTAGGGCACAAGAGTAAAGTTTCATAGGGTTTCATTGGTTATTTTCAATACTTTTACAATATAAGCAATTAAGAAATAGTGCATACTATGCAGGACCAAAATTTCTCTTACATAGTTTTATCGGGGCCATAAAAGCAATGCTGGGAGGAAATAAGAGCCGGTAATTTTTGTCTGTGACGGTGTTGATCACCAATACTGAATTAAGTGAATTGACAGGAAAGACTATTATGCTAAGGTATTTCTTGTGTATAAATGAAAGCTTTTTTCATTATTAGACTGAGGACATACTAATGTACTTCATATATATATATATATATATATATATATATATGTGTGTGTGTGTGTGTGTGTGTGTGCATTTAAATAATAGCCTGTAACTTTTGTCTGTGACGGTGTTGATCACCAGCACTGAATTAAGTGAATTGACAGGAAAGACTATTATGCTAAGGTATTTCTTGTGTATAAATAAAAGCTTTTTTCATTATTAGACTGAGGACATACTGATGTACTTTATATATATATATGTGTGTGTGTGTGTGTACGCGCACGCGCGTGTGTGTGTATCTACCCAATCTATGTCTTGAATAGCTAGGTAGACCGTGTTCTTTTGCTTTGGTAGAGCGCCCAGTCAAGGAAAAACTCTGAATTCAAAACACAATGGATCTAGTAAAGTGAACCTTGAAAATCTATTCTGCTATTCTATAGTAGCAGAACGACAATATTCCAAAAACGTATTGTGGTATCGCCGAGGAACATGGCGATGTCAACGGAAGAAAACAGTCACTCGAGTTAGTAGAGTACCATAGTGAGATGAAGATTCATTATATCCTGCTGAGTTTGTAATTACTGGTTATCTTGCCGCGACTTGTTACTGGAGTATAGTAACAATCATTCAGAGAATGGTATTCGTGCTGTACAAGCGTTTGCCACTTTAATCCACTGATTTACAGATGTTTCCTATTTCCCCTTCTTTTATAAAAATCAAGAGACGACAAGCATCTGTGAAGACAGAGCAGTCATCACACACACACACACACACACACACACACACACACACACACACACATATATATATATATATATATATATATATATATATATATATTACAAAAATGAGATATGCAAATACTAAAAGTTAGCATTTAAAATCAACTCGATGTTTTTATAACAGACCAGATATAAAAGCTAAAAATATTATAATAATGAATATTAGAAATCTGTTACTTTCATGAAGTTCATAAAGTGAACCCAAATATCAGATGAAAATGTGAAAAAATTTTGGTATTCAATCGTATTTATAGTGTATTAAGATGGACGAGCAATATTGAACATGTCCTGGGGAGAGTACCCCACAAAATAGCAGCTGTTCGGCCACCTACCACCCGTCCCGAAATCTATGAAAATTAGACGAACCAGACATGCAGGACAATACTGGTTTGGTTTGGTTTCTTTGTTTAATGGTATATCAACCTTTGTAGGTTATTTAATGCCAAAGCCATTCTCCTCGAAGAACAGTACTGGTACTATTTAACCCATAGCTGGGAGGATTAGGGGGTTCATACCTTTCCCAAGGGTATTTGCTAGAAAGTGAACGTAATAGCGCGACTGGAGTTCGAACTCGCGTACTACGATTCCGCAGTCTATCGCTTTAACCATTACACCACGAGGACACCCCCCCCTGGACAATACTGGAGAAGTAGGGACGAGCTCGTAAGTGATGTACTCCTGTGGGCCCCTTCACATGGACTAGCAAATGCAGGACGTCCAGTTCGAACCTACATACAGCAGCTCTGTGCCAATACTGGATGTAGCCTTGAGGACCTGCCAAAAGCGATGGACGATAGGGAGGAGTAGCGAGAGAGGGTCAGAAATATCCGTGCTGATAGCGCGACATGATGATGATGATGATGATGATGGAAGTGCACGTAACAGTCACACGAACAAAAAATACATCAATGAATATACATATATAGCATTAAGACAATTCAAATGAACGGCTGGTTGGTTGGTTGGTTGGTGAGTGGCTTTTTATGGCATATCAACCTTTGTAGGTTATTTAACGCCAAATCCATTTTTATACAAATAGTCAGTTCTATTTCAAACAATTCTGTTTAGCATGAGTACACAGTTTAATTGTCAAAGATATTTCTATTTCAAGCTATTCAGTTTA